>VDFB02361584.1:0-11659 GCA_007258455.2 Sequoia sempervirens
TACATTAATCATTTGATTGATTACTTCATGAAAATGTTGTGTTGCTTTTGGAATTGGCATGGATTGGCTGGTTACAAGTCCTCATGGATACTTGGAGAAATAGGTGAGGCTTAAGTTCTCTTATGGTAAGAGATATATCTCAGAATGGTTACTTGTAAGAAAAACTATTTTCAACAGTAAAGACCGAGAATCCTACACCTTGGGTGAATGTGAGTTCAACACACTTGGCAATTTAACATGCCTCCAAAGAGGTAGTTTGGTTACAGAGACTTGGGAAAGGTATTGGTTTTAATTACAAGTAAGTTAAACTTGAATGTGATAGTCAGAGTGCTATGTGTTTAGCCAAAAATCGTATGTATCATGCTCGTACTAAGCATGTTGATGTTAAGTATCACTTTGTGCGATAAATCGTTGAGAGTGGGAAGGTATTAATTGAGAAAGTTGACACTTTAATTAATGTTGCAAATTATCTTATGAAACCAGTTCCTACAGATAAGTTCTCTTGGTTTTAATCATTTTCTTGGAGCTTCATGATTATGCAGGTTGCATTTGAAGTTGGAATGGATTGATTAGTTGGTGCAGGAAGGCCATTGGCCTTGAGTTTTGTACTTGATTTATAATAATGATTCCTTGTTTAGAATAATTGCAGTGTATAATGTCAAGTGGGAGAATGTTGGAAATAGGATACCATTTAATTGCAATCCTAAACATTATTTATTTCATGTATCTCCTAAGTCCTTGGAAAGTGTTCTCAAACACTAGGATTAGAAAGAGATTAATTTTCAATGAAATAATCATGTTAATTGAAATTTGTAATTAATTCTAAATGATAGGAGCATGTGAGGGCTTCCAAGATGAGTTCCTAAATAATAGGAGCACATGGGGCACCCACATGGAAGGTGGAACTCCTTGAGTTAAGTTAACTATTTGGAGTAAAAGATAACACTTTTGAATGCATGTAAAGATCCAAGGAGTTAGGGATTGATGTTTACATGCATGAAGTTCAGTTCAGTTCAGTTCAGATCAGTTTAGTTTAGTTCAATTTAGTTCAGTTTAGTTAAGTTAAGTTCAGTTCAATTCAGTTCAGAATCAGTTTAGTTTAGTTCAGTTCAATTCAGTTCAATTATGGTTCAATTATCTTCAGTTAGTTTTATTTGAATGCTAGTTGACTTTAGTTAACTTGGAATGCATGACTAATGACTTGAGTTGCATGGCCGATAATAGGTGACTACCTCTAGTTAATAGGGGATGACCATTCTTGCATGAATGGTGGAGAGATATGTTTCAGTTAACAGAGAATGACTTGGACCCACCTTGGGCGCCCAAGTTAGCTTCTTGGAGTTAACTCTTTTGCATGCTAAGATATTTCAGAAGGTTGAGTTAAGTGGGCCCATTCTTGGGTGCCTACTTTGAGGATAAGCTTTGAAGATATCTACGGAATCAAGGTTTAGTTGTGACTTCAGTTTGGGACACCCAAATGGATGAAGCTCATGTTTTGGCATTGTTCTTCACGGTAGAACTCTACTTGCAAGAGATAGGTGTACCTTTTGTGAGATAGGGATTGAGCTTTGTAATTGTAACTCTTTGGAGTTTACAAAGTTGATTATTGCCTATATATCTCAAGCAAGTTGAAGAGAGTAATTATCAATTTTATTGTAGGTTGTGAAGAAGATTTGGTGAAGCAAAAGAAGCATTCTCAAGCAAGGATTAGAATTATTGTAATCTACTTCAGAGATTAAATAATACATTGATTCTTGGTGGAGTTTTTTCCTGAAAGGGTTTCTCCATGGTATATGTTGTGTATCTTCTAATATCTTGTCTAATTCTTCTACAACCTTTTGTCTTCATTCTACAAATGATAAGAAGAATTAATCAGGTAATCACCCACAAAGAATCTGTAACAAAGAATACATATTTAGATCAACAATCATAAAGTTTTACAAAGTATTAAGCTACATAAACACCCCAATTTTCAACAAAATCCCCTCATAATGTTGACTTGGGAGAGGCATGACAGATCCATTGAAACTTTATGAATCACCATGTAGTGCATGAAGGAGAAGAAACAACATCTGAAAGTGCACAAGAATGTACCTGCAACTGAAAAAGGGTGTGCAAAACAAAGCACACATACATGACACAAGAATCACATGGATTCATTATTGTCTTGGAGGGATGCTCACTTGACAAAGGTGTGATGGAAAATAACAAAGGCTCTACAAAACCCCCCCATGGCACTTTATAATATAGTGCAAGTACAAAATATGGCACAACTTATGTGCAAAATCCCCAAAATATATGTACAATAGTGTGGCACTTTATCTCAGTGCGTTTACATATAAGAAATTGCTTACAAATGATGCTCAAAATTCCCACAAAGGAAAAAAAGTAGGAAATACATATAAAGCATCCCAAATGAATGCATCCCATGCCAACAAAAAGATTACAGGTGCCAACTTTTCCAAATAATTAACTAGAGCATTAAAACACAAAAATTTGAATTAATTATAGCTACGGAAAAATCTAGAAAAAGTGCATGAGTAACTCTGAAGAGCTCGAAGAGACCTTTCCAACACTGCAAGAATCAAGAAAAATAGAGGAATGAAGCAAAATTTGTGAGCTTGGGAGTGAAAAGTGCATATCTAACTTTAATAGGGTACAAATTCTCCTAAACAACAATTTTTTGAAAAACAACTATACCAATGAAAAATTGGGCTCGCCAGCTTTCCGACGATATCTCGTTTCAAAAATTTCACCACCTGGGGTGAAAGTTATGCAAAAATGAAAAAAAGGCCTAATAAAAGGCACTTCACACAAAACATGGCCAAAACTTGTAGACTAAATAGGATCAAAATCAAAGCACTCAGTCGCTCCATATGACCCCGATGTAGAAAAAACTCAAAAAAATGCATCATCGCCGCCATGTGTGGTGGGTGGGTGGAGTGGAGTGGGGGTGGGGCCCGAGTGGCTGCACCACCCACGGGCCACCCCCCCCCCCTCACATCTTATTTACCGTCAGTCGATTAAATAAATTTGGGTCGGCCAAACAACAAGGTTTGAAAGATTTTAATACAAATCTATCAATACAATAAATGAACTTGTAAGTACCGACCAATATATGAAGATTTGACTGCGACAATGCAGATCTGTAGGGAATTGGTATGATGTGAGAGCACCGGTGGTGTGATCGGAGAACACATAGGCGCTTGCGCTAATGGGCTTGGGGAAACCAAAAAACCAAAGCAACAAAGAACTCACTGACAGGATGGAACCCTTGATTGGGTTATTCACAGAGCCAGTGTACCAAGGATGCCAATGAGTATGAATGAACGCCAACCAGGTATTGGTGCTTGGAATTATTGAACCAACTGGAAGGAGCAAATAACAGTCGGTGAATGAGGAAGGGCATGGGTTGAGAACCTAGCGAGTACTGAAAGCAACAAATATGTCGATCCAATAAAAAAATGTAACAGTCGGATGTACAGTGGTCGATGAAACCAAGGGGTCAATGAAATCACCAGAGCCGACGATAGAGGCCAAAGAATGTCGCTGAACAAAGTACCATGTACGAATTTGGCCGACAAATTTGAAAAAGTCACCAATGGAGAGAATAAATGCAGGGTACTGCCAATGAAGAGATCTAAAGGCCGATTAGAGGAGAGTACCGACCAAGTGAAATATTCGACAGGTGAGAAGAACACCCACTGTAGAAACAAGGGTCGACAACAGTAAAAATGGTCGATGACTAACAAGTGAGGGGACCCAGCCGATGAACAGAATCTAAAGCAACAACCAATAGGAATAGTCGGTAGAGCCTGGCTACCGACCGACCAATGAGAGGATGTTAGCGAAAGGTTTGAAAATTTTGGCAGAGAAAACAAATGTGGCCTACAAAAAATCTTGCTTGTTCGCAAAAAATCAACAGTTGGCGGTCGATTAACGGCTAGCAAAAACTGACGAAAAAGTGAATGGTCGGTCGGTAGCAAATTTTGTTGTTCATATGCACGGGCTGATAATTATTTGATGACAAAGCCTACGAATGAATTCAGTGTAACCTATATATGATGTGACAATCCCATACCCTCTTCTATAGATCTAACTGATACTGTTGGGATTTTGACTACGCAAAACACACAATATTCTAGATCCGCAGAATATGCCAAAATAAAACTTTGCCGAACAATATAAATATTTGGCCCAATATTAATAAAAAATTTTCCCCAAATTTTTCTAAAAATACCATAGAAAATATTTGGCTAAATATTTTTTTTTGCAAAAAAAAAATGACGATTGTACCATCGGGAGGTCGTACAGCCTATTCGGGCAAAAAAAAAAATTCCTTAGCCTCCAACTAATAGTATCAAAAATCGACGAATTGGAAGTCAAAATTCATCTACTCAGCCTCCTGAACACGATGGCAGGGTCTATTTTGACCAGAACTGCTCTGAAATATAGGCTACCTCTTAGATTTGAGCTTCAAACTCAAATCACAATAAAACTTGATGGTGGAAACTCTTTAAAGGGAGGGGCTTGCCAGATTCAAAGCTCTGATACCATGTTGAAGTGATCAACCCAAGATCTTCAATTTGCAACACCAAATAACCTCCACAAGAGATAGAGAGAAGCAACAATGGAAGATGTTATTCCACCAAACAAGGATTGCAATATGATACAAAGATCAATATACTATGCAATACAATACAATACAATGCTATGCTTTGTAATGCAAAATATGCTAGAGATGCCTTGTGTAATACCCCTCATACTGTTTAAACTTATTAATTTCTATGATGATACTATTAGGGTTGATTTGGTTGGTTGTAGTTTGATGATGTTGTTATTCCTTTAGTGGACCTAATCGTTTGATATGACATTATTAGGATGATTGATGATACTCTGTGTGTTGTTTGGATTATTTGCTTATTTAAATGAATTGCCATTAATGTTTATATGTCAATGTGATGATTTTATGGTAATGTTATTTAATTCAGTATTATTATATGATGCAATTGTTTAATAATTAGTTAAAATGTAGTAGTTTAATATCATGTTATCTTATGTCAATTTGGTTAGAAATGTTAGCTCATTATTGATATTATAATTGTTAGAATAGATTAGGTGAAAGGACAGTGTAGCATCACTTGTTCACGAGTGCCCTGCTACACTGCAATTCCTTCTCATGATAGGATGTTGATTTTATGTATATATATACATGTGCTACTTGACGTTTATTTGGATGCAGGATTGCAGGAATAAGTCTCGATTCCACCTGCTTCGACAGGACAAGGCGAGCAATAAATTAACCCAATGGGTAAAAGTTGAAAAAGGGAGTAGGTTTGGAAGTGTCCCCATCCCAAGTCCGTCGTCTGTTGTGAGTCGTTGTGTTATGACTAAAGTTTTGTCTTTGCCTTGTATGTAGTTTCTCTGTTGAGTATTTATTTAATTATTGGTTAATGTTAATTAATTAATCGTATTTCATAAAATAATTAATTAATGTTGCATCGTTATTTAATTTATTGGAGAGTTAGAAAAATGTTAAGTTGGAATAGATTGCAAATTAAAAGTGATTTAATTAATTAAAAGTGAAAATAATTATAATTAAATTAATATAGTTGAGAGTAATTAAATATTATTTTTTATTAATATTAAATTAGGAAATTAGGTGAAGATAATATCTAAATTTAAATAAATTATTTCAATTAAAATTTTAGATAAATGTGAGCTTTTAAAAGCTGAAAAAGGACCAATAAGGAAGGAGGCTTTTTGAAAAAGAAAGCGGAAAAAGATTTATGGATTTTAATTGGTGATTTATTATTTTTATGAAGGGAATTATTCACACACAAGTTTGCTTCTGGGAGTTTTTGCTCTGTAGTTTTTTTTGAGATCTAGGAAAGAAAAATAAGAAAGATAGTTTTGGAGTTTTGAGGTTTTCTTCTAGGTAAAAATTATTGTGAGTTTGCAAAGAAAGGATTATTCAGTAGAACATTGAAGGCAGAAGGTCGAGAAAGGAGTTACACGAGGAATTCGAGAGGAGGTTACAGGCGGGATTCTCCTTCAGACACAGGATTCCAGGTTTTCCCCTTTTAAATTATTAATACTTCGTAGGTCTGTAAACAAATCTGAATGCTATGTTTCCGAAAAAAAATTGTTTGAATGAAGTTTATGTTTTGAAAACTTGTTTGTGTTTAAAACTCTCGAATCTTCTGTAGTAAATTATAGCAGAACTTGTTTTAAAATCCTTCAACGTAGTTTAGTAGAGAAAACTAGTGTGCTTGAAATATAAGACAAAAAGAATCATTTCTGATGGAAGATCGAATTTGCATGTTTAAATTTATTTTGAGTATTGAAGATCCATGGTTGAGTTACTTAGAACCTCGGGTTAAATATATTTATTCATATTCAAAGATTAGATATACATTTATTATCATTCTGATTGAATCGATTTTCTGGGTTAATATCTATCTTGTATGAAAACCTGAAGTTTTTATTGGTTTGTCATAAGTTTTGTTTAAATATAAATTCTCTATATATTATTTATTATATTGATATAAATTAATTGTTGTGTATATATTTATAGATTTAAGCATTTGTTTATACAGAATAAATAAATGGATGTATTTATGCCTGTATGCTGGGCCTCGGGTTCTATGTACTGAATATAGTATTTAGTTATTTGTGTATTTTTTTTTATTTTAAAAAAAAAAATTAAAAGACGTCTGGACGAATTCGATTTTCGAAATTCGTGTTATTTTATTTTATAAAATCTGTATGTTTTATATAAAATAAAAATTAAAAAAATAAAAATAAACAAAAATTTGTATTGTGGAGGGAGGGGATGAGTGTGCGTCCACCCCCCCTACTTGTAGCGAGTCCACAGTAGCTACGCATAGCGATCCTTGCAGTTATCGTGTACGGTGGGGAACTGAGGCGGCCTCAGAAGTAGCAGTACTACCCGTATGGAATTTACATTGTGTTTTTTTTTTAAAGAAAAACAAATTTTAAATTTTAAAAATTGATTTATTAATTTTATGTAATGTGTATGGTTTTATTAATATTTAGTATATTTAAATATATAAATATATATATATATATTATATAATATTTAATATATATTTAATATATATCATTTATTATATGAGTATATATATATTTATTTATTTCTGGAAATTTAACTCAAATTTTGTTTTAATTATATATATATATATATATATTTCAAATGCAATTTAATTCGAATTTGATTTGTATAATATTTTTTGCAATATGATTCCATTAGTCTTTTAGAGGATTATTTTTATATAGATGGAGTTGGTTATTCGTTTTTAAAATTATAATTTGTTTTAAAACAGAATAGGATATATAGGTTAATCTTATTGAATGTTTTTAAATATAGTGTTTATTTATTTAATTTATTTTGAATATTTATATTTATATAAAGGAGATTTATGTGTAAATATTGTGATTACGTTTTAATATTTTGGCAATATTATAGTTAATTAGGAAATTGGAAATAAATTATTGTGTTGTGTTGAAAAGAGTGTGCTCGTGTAATTGATTGAGTTATTAGGTGGAATTTATTGTTCATTGTAATTTGTTTCCTTTTATGGGTTGGATTAAACGTAATTGTGATTCTTGAAATTATTCGTTAATTCTTCTGTGGCATTTTCTTCTTAGTGTTTTTGTGTCGTATGGGAAAAAAAAACCCTAAGTGCACCTTACTATTCGTAAGAGTATAAGTTATTGTTAAGGGCTTCCAGAGATAGAATGCGTGTCTTTCATGTTTCTTTTATTCCCCATGTCGGGCAATTAGGGTTAAGGGTATTGTAAGTCTTCCAGAGAAGTTTTCTTGAGTGGGGGTTCATTTTGGTGAATCGCTTTGATGTATTGTACTATGATGTGGTACCCGGTTTCCACGAACGGGGATTTGTGCCTCCTAGGAAATAGGAGTGGGTAATGAGAATTGTACCTCCTTTGGAAGGAGTGTGTATTTGAATTGGTTTCCTCCAGTGTTTGGAGTGAGTTTCCTTGCTTTGTTTTCTCCTTGGATTGGAGAGTTTATGTTGTCTAGTTACCTATTGTGGTATTGTGCCTTGTGTGTTGTCGATAGGAGAGTGGCTCTTTGTGGGGGTCCGGCACACAAAGGGGCGCCAGGGTAACCTACCTAGAGTTTAATTAAGTGATAATTTAAAAGAATCAATGGGGGGGGCTTTCACTCTAATAAAGATAAAAGGATGTCTCTCTCGTGAAGCAATTGAATGATAAGGCTCGAGATGAGATGGGACGCATAGTTTTGCATGAGGGTCCGGCGGCCGGTAGAGGCAAGCCAGGGTAACCCAGGATGGGGGTCCGGTAGCCTAGGAAGGTTGAGCCAGGGTAACTCATGGCAATTTATGCATGACACTCTTCCTATGTCAACAGTTAGCCAGTTAGTGTGCGGTGTTCATGATCTTTGTTCTCTGGAAGCATTGTAACCTCGTGTTAAGTGATATCGTGGTTGTAGTTGTTAAGTGACTTTTTGATTGTAGTTGTTAAGTGATATTGTGTATGTTGTGGTTAAGTGGGTTAGTGATTTCTCTTTGGTTATTGTTGGAGGTAGTCTTTGATATTATGTCTTGAGTTCATCGATGTTGTGAGTTGGACTTGTTGTTATGTTCTGAAGTGGTGTTGTTGTGCCTTTGGTTTTGTCGTTGTTGAGTTTGTAAGTGGTCCTTGATGTTAAGCTGTCTGTTGGGAGTTAGTATTGTGTTATTGTTAGGCGTGCTTGTTCGGGGACCCTTCCTTGTCTACTCTCAGCACGAGGGTGGTTGGGTGGAACGTGCTTCGCACCCCGTTGGGTTTCCCTCTTCTGTTGCAGATGTATCTTTTACTTGCAGGTTTTGGCGGATGTTGATGATCCAGTGTCCTTATGTACCAGATAGATGTATATACTTTGTATGTAATGTATTCATTGATGTATTGTCTCCCACGTGTGTTGGGATGACCTTGTTGTAAATTGTATATGTGGTTATTGAGTTGTATTTTCAGTCAATTGTATTTTACTATCGTTTGGATGTAATAATTATTCAGGCCATGTATTTATTTAGGATCTTGTGTTATAGTTGGTTATGTTGAGTTGTATCTATCGAAATATGTAACACTTTATATCTTTATAATTCCATGTATTGTCATATGTGCATATGTTATTAATATGGATATAGTTGATAGATATTTTAAATGATGGAATGGGAATGAATAGATTTATGTAGTAGATTAATTATTGTTATCTTATTATCGTTGTTATGGGTTAGTGTAGTCATGTCACTTCGTGTACCCCATTGGAACTAGTTGTGCCTCATAATACATTGTTGTGTTATAATACTTAAGTATGTTATTATATTCTTTTTAAAAAAAAAATTGTTCCATTGTTATTAGTTCCTTTGGGGTTCGCACAGCGGAGCGTGACACCTTGTTTATAAAGGCCAGGATGAGAGATAGGATAACACAAGATCATGGCAAGTGTCTTAATCCTATCACATGAGACAACTAACTCAAACTACCTAGGAAAGTGTAAATTCTAGATAAGACAACTAATACTTATCTAGATAAGACAACTAATATACTAAGTAAACTTAACACGTGAATTAAGTCCCCTAAGTCCCTAGTAAAGGAATAAACTAGGTACAAGACTTATTCACACCAACAGGATAGAGATGCATGAGTCACTTCTAGGTTTTGTAAAACCTTGTTTTATGCACTAGGGACTTAGTTGAACATTAGCTCAGCTTATCATCCAGAAACAGATGGGAAAACTAAAAGGGTGAATCAAGTATTGGAAGACCTACTTAGGATGTATTGCATGGATCAACAGTGCAATTGGGAAGACTACTTTCCCTTAGTGGAATTTGCTTACAATAATTCTTATCACTCTGTAATAAAGATGGCTCCCTTTGAAGCTTTGTATGGCCAAAAGTGTCGAACTACTATAAGTTGGGATAAACTTGAGGATCGAGTAAGTCTTGTTCCAAAGATGTTGGTTGAAATGGATGAGCAAGTTAAGATTGTTAAGTAAAGGTTAGCAAAAGCTAACGATAGGGAAAAAAAAAAAAGCTACGTTGATGCTGAGAGAGTGCCCCACAATTTTTTCATAGGTGAAAAATTGTTGTTGAGAGTGAAACCTTATAAGAGCTCCATTAAATTTGGAAAGTCTTCTAAGTTAGCCCCGTGATATGTTGGACCTTTTGAGATTCTTGAGGAAGTTAATCCAGTAGCTTATCGGATCATGTTGCAACCAACTCTTGCCAAAATGAATAATGTCTTCCATGTGTCCTACCTTAAAAAGTATATACCAGTGATAATCATGTGATTGATTAGACTATTTTATAGGTACGGGACCCCAGAGTAGTAACTCTTGAGCCTATCAAGGTGCTAGGAACATGTAAGCTACACTTGCATAATAGAGAAGTCTTGCAATGCAAAGTCTAGTGGGACCAGTATGCAGAAGACTCGGCTACTTGGGAGGACTATGATGAAATTCAAAAAAAGTTTCCTAATATTCTTAATCTTTCAGGAATGTTTGAAACAATATGTTGTTTGTTGTTATGTTATATAAAGCTACATAAAGTCATCGAGGATGATGATTCACAAGGGGGGAGTATGTTACACCCCAAATGTGCAATTACTATTTACTATTACCATATAGGGTAAATATGAATGTAAAGTGAATTTTGGAGATGAATAAATTGTGCTTGAACCTTGTTATCCTGTGAATGTTATCTCATTTGGTTTTTTTCTCGTGGAAAAGTATTGTATTTATGTGAATGGATGGTTATTGAATTATTATTTTAACTTTGGAGATGTTTTACATGTACTACATATGTTGTGAACAATTGACTACCATGTGCATTTGTTAGTGGATGTAGGTATATGTTCCATTCCTTCAGGTGAAGGGGAAGTATCACTCGGGAGAAATCTTGGTTGGGCAACTGGTAAACATAAATTGTCTGAGCATACACACACCACATTAGAATGATTGAGTTAAGTCAGTTTATGGGAAGTTGGTAAGTCACCCTTAGTCAATATGTCTACATTGATAGAGTCTTGTTTACTAATTCATGCATTATTGGGTGATGTTTATCTAATTGAGCTTTGAAGATCTTTCTTGTACTATTATGGTTATATTGATAAGTGGGATGTGCGTGGAGTAAGTATATATATATGCACATACATGTCAATGGGATCTAACAACATTAATATGCATATGTATAGATTTACTACATGTAAATACTTATCAATATGATGGTGATTATGAATGGATATATGTGAATCGAATGAGAACATATATATATATATATATATATATATATATATATATATAGTATATATTATCAATACCGTGCAATACGTTGGTGGATGGACACACTCATACGGATGCATCGATATAGATATACATACATATATGTGTACATAGAGGCATATACTTTTATACATATGTATATATCTATACATTCGATATATTGTGATTATATGCAAATACTATCTTGATTGTATTCATTTATACTTATATATCAAATGTATACTTGACTAAATATTGTATAAATATTTACATTGATAGTTTATGATATATATATATATATGTAAATATATATTAATGTTATATAAGTATATATACATTTACATATATATA
>VDFB02361585.1:0-20067 GCA_007258455.2 Sequoia sempervirens
CTTTGTTCCATGAGTGAGATTTCAGCTGATTGGAAATCTCAACTTTTAGTTGAGTATTCCAAAAACGCATGTGAGATTTTGGATGGACGGGTCTATGATGATAGATACACTATGATTGATGATGTGATACAATACAAGGACAAAATCTATTTAGTTCCTGGATTGAAACTTAAGGAAAAAATTTGACTATGCCATCGCAGTACACCTCTAGCGGGACATCTTGGAGTGCCAAGACTATATAGATACATAGAGATTCTCATGGGAAGGGTCCTCAAAGGAATGATGTCCCTATATACTGTGTTGGTAAGTGTAGGACTTTATCAGCAAAACAAGATAGACATACTTTCGAGTTAGACTACGCAGCATTTATTGGAGGCAAAATGGGAAGGTATATCAATGGATTTCATTATTGGCCTTCTGAGAGTTCAGGGGAAGGACTGCATATATGTGGTTGTTGATAGATTGACGAAGTATGCGCCCTTCTTTTCTATCGCAGCCGATTTCACAGCTTCACAGGTGGAAAAGTTATTCTTCCGTGAGGTATTTTGTCTCCATGGACTACCCAGGACCATTGTCAGTGATTGGGATAGTAGATTCATGAGTATATTTTGGCAAGAGCTATTCCGACTTACAGGTACAAAGTTGACCCCCAGCACTAGTTACCACCCTCAGACTAATGGGCAGACGGAAATCGTCAACAAGTGGGTGGAGGGATATTTGCGTAATTATGTTTCGGGTCAGCAGAGAGCATGGGTGCGTTGGTTATATTTAAGCGAGTATTGTTATAATACTATGCATCATATGTCTATTGTCATGACTCCCTTCCGAGCTCTATATAGTTATGATGCTTTATCGTTTGTGGATTTGGCACTAGGTGATAGCAGAGCGCCTAGAGCTCAAGAGTGGCTTCAGGACAGTCAGGATATCCTTAAGGCACTTAAGGATAGCATTCAACAAGCACAGAATCAGCAAAAGCTTTATGCGGATCAGCACAAGATTGAGAGAACCTTTGAGGTTGGTGATATGGTTTTCCTATGTCTATAGCCTTACAGGTAAAGTACACTCAAGAGGAGTGGGGTTGAAAAGCTCAAGCCGAGATTTTATGGACCATATAGAGTTCTTCGGAGGATTGGGGAGGTTGCTTGCGAGCTTGAGTTGCCCTCAGAGAGCAAGATACATAATGTTTTTCATGTGTCTTGTTTGAAGAAGGCTTTGGGCCAGCATGCTACTTCATCACCAGATTTGCCTCCCTTGGATGAGGAGGGTCGGTTGATACTGATTCCTGCAGAGATTCTTGATATGAGGGAGAGGAGGTTGAGGAACAGAGTTATCAGAGAATATTTGGTGTGATGGAAGGACTTGCCGTTGGAGGATGCTACATGGGAAGGAAAGATAATACTTCAACATCTAGCTTTGCCATAGCTTGGGGGCAAGCAATCCCAGAAAGGGAGAACTGTAATGTCCCTTAGGCATTTCAAATCTAAGCAGAGGTTGACCTATTACTAGGGTTCACGTAGGTCAGCAGTATGGATAGGGGACCCATTTTGGGTTGTGGAACCTTGTCGAGAGCTTTCCAAGCCTTCAATTTGAGATTCAAAGGTTAAATTCAAGGTTCTTTGGGAAATATTTAAGTTGTCTCTATTGGAATAGTGAAGGGGTGAATAGTAACTAAAAATTAGAAGGTTGAATAGTGAAAAGGTCACCCCCTTGTGCCATGAAGCCTAAAGACATAACTTGAGGCTTTTAAAAACAACTTAAATGATTAAAAAAAAGGCCTCTTTGAAAACCCACGCCTAGCTTAATGAGATAAAGCAATTTCATTAAAAAGACTTAAAAAGTATTCATGATGCTATGTCAAAAGGAACCCTAAAAGGGGTGACCTCTTTGGGGAATAGTGAAAAGTTTTAAAAAATGAGCTTGAGGCTGCCATTTCACATATCACAAGTTATAATTTTCAAAGCAGCCTTGCAGGTTGGAGCTCAAGGAGGGTTTCTACATGCATATTTGGCTTTCCAAGAACGAAAACTCTTGGGAGAAGGGAGTGTTGGATGTAGCCCCAGCATTCTAGGAGGTAAAAACAACATATTAAGGGTTTCTTATCAGTTTGGCAGCAAGTTTTGAGGAAGAATATTGCAGATCAATCCATTTTGTGGGCAGGAATTTACATCAGATTGTAGATCGGTCCTTTTAGAGGGCATTTCTACCATCTTACAGCAGTTGCACAGTTAGCCGCACCTCTATTTGACATTTGGGCTTCAAACCCTAGGTGCTAAGTGAAGTTTTTGAAGATTTAGAACTGAGAATTTACCTACAGCAGTGGCACAACTCCTCTCACACTTGGAAACAAATTGGGTAGTCATTCTTAGAGCTGGGAGAGTTCAAAATTACTGTCACAGGGTTATATCAGACCTGAGATTTTATTTGCAGCCTTGTAAAAAGCCATTTCCAGGTCTATGGATGAATGGGTATGTTGCAGTTAGCCCATATCTATGTAATTTCAGTCCTTTAATTAATAGAATCATTGTATGCTTGGTTATTTTCCTCTATCAACATTGTACATGTCATGCAATTCGCATAAAACTCCAAAAAACACATAAAAATCAGAAAAAACATAAAACACAAACAAAACAAAACCTTTTCTATACGTTGGTCAAAGACTTCAAGAAAAACCAAAATCGGAACATTTAGATCAGATTTGAGGAAGGAATCTCTCAGCTCTAGTAAATTGTAGAGCAGAGGAATAAAGCAGGAGCAGTCTAGATGTGTTGGTCATTGTCCTGCATGTTCTTGGGAGATCCAATGAAAGTTTCAGATTGTAATCTTGCTGAGTTCAATCGACATGAGGCACAGACCCAAGTTGATGAACTTTTCACCCCTAGTGGGTTTCTCTAGGGTCATAAAGCAGTCAGGCTATTATTTACTAATGTTTGGTTCACTTTGGCTTTTCTAACTCTGTTGTTTCAGATGAAAATGCAGGATTCTTGGGCAGATTCTAGAACACCTTGTGGAAAAAAATAGACCACAAGTTGAAGACGTCAACCTCTTCCCATCCAATAAGAAGCATCAAAAGAATTGGGATGAGAATTTGGCTTATATTCAGCACACTTACAACAGTTCAGTTCACACATCCACTAATAAGTTTCCGTTTGAAGCACATTCTGGTTTCATGCCACCTAATCCAAGAGAAAACAAAGGGCTTTAAAATTCCCTAACACAGTGAAGCAAATACATCTCCAAGTACAAGAGAAGTCAAAAAGAGAGTCTCAAGCTTAGTAGACAAGAAGAAATGATCAACATAAAGTTAAGAATAAGTTCCAAATTGGGAGTAAGGCAAGCTAAGAAGCTAAGATATGGACCAGAGGCAGTCACGAACAAGACAAGCCATGCTCTTGGAACCATGGACAACACCTAATCCATGAGTCTCATATTGGACGGCTGACATTGAAAAGTAGCTTGCAAATAATGAAAGAGCCTTATCAATGCTCTCAGTAAGAAAGATTAAATCTTGCAATGCAACAGCATCCTAGAAAAAACCCCCAGCATACCAAACTACCTCATTGCAATTACTGAAGGAAATAGAGCTGCTCCCATCACCTAGTAAAACCGAAGAGCACCATCATTTAGACGTCTGAGGAAGTGACCGCCTTAAAAGGAGAGAAAAAGAAGAATATCAAAGAAAGAGAAGAGATTAACTGAGAATATAGTTTGCCTGATTGTTTGATATCACATTTTTGTTATTTCTACATGCATCTTTTATATTTAGGGATTTCGTGAGCAAACAGTAAAGAAAAACACATAAACCTTCTAATATTGGAAGATGTTGGATTAGATGAATTTTGTGTACAGTTCATGATGATCTGTCACTGGACATTTATGACTTCAAATTGGTCCAAATGATTCTATTTACCCTGAAGCAATAGATGCTTGTAGCTCAATAGTATTTTTATTGGAAAATGCCAAAATGGTAGTTGATAGTGTCATTTTGCAATTGTTGAGTACCAATAGTCAAATATTTTCAGCAACATGGTAGTGAACTACTGTAGTATTTTCTTTGGTTCTTGTTATGGAGGCAATTACAGAGATCATTTATACATGATTTCAATTTGTGGTGGAGAGCACAGATCAAGGAGTGTAATGACTTACAAAAGAATATTATCTAGTATTTTTCATTGATGTTCAAACTCCAGGTTCTGCACATCTCTCTTGCCCACTCTGTCTCTGGACAAGAAGGAAGTTTAGGGTAAAGATGATATTAGGTAGACATGTTTATAAATCTAATGTGCACAGAAATACTATTTAGTATTATCTCATTGTAATTTGTCAATTTACGTCAGATTATCTCATTATGTAAACACAAGCATGTATTATTATGGATTAGTTGTTAAAGGTTTAAGTTTTGACCACATAGAATCAGCTATTGTTATGCTAAATGTAAAGTGAGTTAAAGAAAGGATAGCAGATATGTCAGATTGATTTGACAAGAAGAGTTTCCCTCTTAAGCACTCTCTCCTTTATATCCATGTGTAATAATCTCTCATAATATAGAGACTACCACTTCTTCATATATGGCATCCATGTTCATTGTTATGTCTGGTATAGGCTGTCCATACCAAACAGCTAGAATAAATGGCAGTCCAAAATTCATTTACAGCTAGTCGGAGGACCCAATACAAATTATAATTCTCCTTCTACTTTGATGGATTTAATAAATACATTCAATGTCTTTTGAGAATCATATTCTCATATTTTTAATATGATATCTCCTCTTGATGAAATATGTGAAGTATAGATCAGGTTTACTGCCACTGCACCAACCTTTAATTGTAGCATGGTGTTGATTCTCTCTATAATGAATGAGATCATTGTTCTGTAGCACACGTCAGGATGGATTAGTGTCACTGTCAATTGTACAGGTGGTGATTATTAGTGGCATACTCATAAGAAGTTTGAGATATAAGGAGATAGCTCAGGGTGGTTACATGTACCTTCCTTCCAATTAGGCTTTCAGGTTTCTTCTATGGCATAAAAAAGGGCTTATTGGAGTAATATCATTCATAATATCTAATGCATGTCCTAGATGCACCTCTGATGTTAATAGTGCAGTGATAGAACACAACTGCAAAGAACATAGTAACGGTGGAATATAGCCTGTTCAAAAACCATCACATATACAAGAAGTAAAGACAATGTTTTGTTCCCTTGCACAAAAATGTGGAAGAATTCGTAACTCACAAACAGGATGTCAAAGACAAGCACAAGCAATTTGACTCTGGCACTACCAAATGGCACGAGTTGATATAGAATTCAGTGAAAACTGATCAATCACTAATCTGACATTGCTACCGGTGAAAGTCACTGTCAGTTCATTAGAGTGACCCATATGATTTGTTTTCTCTCCATCAATCTTGGGACCTTAACAATTTGTACCCTCAATAAAAATGCAATATCATTAGTGGATAACTAAAGTGAAAAACAGCTTCTTACCATAAGATGTGACAACGATTGACAAAACTGGACCCAAATGTGCCCTCCAAATGAGCTTTGAGGAAACTGCATCACTACTCATGTCAATTGGCCAACCTCTAATATTTCCATCCCTGTGGCCACTCCAAACTATGTTTCTTGCAGCATCAGCAACAAGGCAAGTTGTAGGAGAGTCGTGCAGGTGCAAAGAAACAAAAGGAGCTGTGTCTTCATCTCCAAAGAGGGGGTTGCTTTCTCTCCCAATGCTATAAGCTTTGTCAATGTCCCAAAACCTGATTCCAGATTCTAGACCAGCCCATAGTCGATTCCCTGTACAGATTATTGCGCAAATGGTCTGGCCATCTTGAGTCTCTCTCACAGGATGTGGCCTTAGCTCTAAAAATGCTGGCCTTCCTGAACGAATTGCTTGTCGAGTAGGATCTCTGAAGATTCCCTGCCCCCCTCCAGATGCCACAAACTCCTCAAGACTAGGGGCCCTCACTGCACCAGACCCTAAAGTTTTTGTTGTTTTCGGATGAATGTCACCAACAAGCTTCAACATTTTGCTAAATTTCAAATCTACATTACTATCTTTTTGTCCATGAGGATAAACTTCTGTTCCTGCTTCAATTAAGCATTCAGTTGTTCGTTGCATGCTGTTTGGTTTCAAATTATCAGTGTCTGGCCAATCTTTGTACCCTAGTGTTGATCCAGTTTGTTGATTTGCACTATAATCTAGATGCTCTGAGCTCCTTTTTCCTTGATGACCTGCTGAAGACAACCCGTTTCCAAAGTTCTCTTCCCATGAACCTAAACCAGAATGATCTTCCTGGGCTATTGACAAATTTTCTATTCCAGGCCATGATTGATTGAGAAATGAATCCGTGGACTCCAGCTGAAATTCTGATGAAGATTTGAAAGGATCAGAAACAAAAGACTGAGAACTATCTTCCCAAGAACCAAAACCAGAATGACCTTCTTGAGATATTGTCATTTTATCTATTCTAGACCACGATTGATCAAGATCAGTAAATGCCAACTGAGATTCTGATGAAGTTTTGAATGGATCACTAACAGGGGACCGAGCACTAGGTGGACTTCCAAAAGGATTAGTATATTCAGAGTTTAAGCTATCAGAAGAGCATGTGCCAAACAGATCATCTTGATGCAAACCGGCGTCATCGATACCAAACTCAGCAGATGTCTCAGGCTTTGAAGTATCATCAATACCAAATTCAGGCATTGAAACAGATGACTCTGGCTTTGAACCCAACAATACTGTAGAGATACAAACATCGGACAGAAGATCCAGTGGTGTCTGAGGCAATGATGATACACCATCATATGAAGAAGTACTTGTTGGTTTATGCATAGAATGTGTTCGACTTGACAGAAGATCCAATGTGCTCTGAGATGATGATGATAATACATCACTGAATAAAGAAGAACCCAATGAGTTATAAATAGGTGGTGTTTGATTAGAAAAAATATCATATGAAAAGTTTTCTGGTTTTTGTACACACGGTGTTTGATGTGTAGGGTTCTTTGAATTGGATGCACTGTAATCGATTATATCCTTAGAGATTTCCCTCTCTGTTCTAGATTGTAACAACATATTGGGTACAGCTGAAACCTGCTCTGTTGTTGAAGATCCAAATCCCCAAATTTCGTTATCTTCTCCAAAGTCAATCAACGGTGGCATTGAATTAGAAACAGACATTTTATCGTCGCCAGATTTCTGTCCTCCACCAGACATATTTTTTCCAACACAAAACCCCTAAATCCACAAAGACTTACCACACCCTACTTCCTTGGCCCTAAATTCATATCATCAGACAGTACCCAAATGCCAAATTGCAACCAGATTTGTGTCCTTTACCAGACATCTTTCCTTCAACACAAAACCCAAAATTCCCCTTACTGCAATCTGAATTCATTTTCACTAAATGCATGTAATTTGACAGAATCCAGACAGCGCAATTGAATTCAGATCCTGAACTCTGTCAAAGATTAGATTATCAATGTAATATAATCATTTCAATAAACAAATATGTTTACACCCCAAAAACTAAATACGTAGGAGAATCTTTCTTTAAATTTTGTCGAAGAAGATCGGAAAGAAAAGAAAAGATAAAAATTAAAATCCCTTACCTTGAAGAAATGAAATGAAATATTTTAATGACGTCCACGAGGCCAAAGAAGCCTATGGGACCCAAGATCAGCACCGGAACAACACACAGCACAGCCTTAGACACAATGGAGGTGCCGTTCGAGATCAGCCCTTCGAGAGTGAATTTTGATGATGAAGTTTGCAATTTTGTCGAGTCTTGAATCTTCAAACAAGGTATTTAAATTGTCAACCTGCACCGCATCCCCATAGCTGGCCCGGATGTCTTTATAAGCTGAGCATTCTATGATAAAGTGCCATTCTGTCTCCACCATACCTTCGTTACAAAAGCGGCATATTCTATTTTCCCACTCTTCTTTAGGAACCTCCCACCTACCCGTTTCACACCTAAGATGGTGTGAACTAGTCCGCAATTGGGCTATCAACATTTTTGCTTTCCATTTGATATTCGCTCCTATATAAGCCTTTTCTTCATGGTCCCTTGTGGGATTGAATTCTTTGATATAATAATCCTTTTTACGCCCTGTTTTTTTCGTCCATATACCATATTTAAATTTTTCTCTCACGTAATTTTTTATTTCTCCATTTGTGTTTGGACACTCATGCATCACAATATCCCATTTCTTCATCCACTTGATATTAAGTTTCATCCATGTGTTCTTTCTTCTAGTTAGCTCCTCTTTCATAATTAGCTTAGGCCATCTATGATCCTCCATATTCTGGACCTTCTTTAAGTAGCTTAATAACCGGGTCATCGCTGAGGCCTCCAGAGGAAAAGTACCGGTCTCAGCCAATAAAATTTCATAAGGCACTGCAGTCTTAAGCTTGAGGCTGCATATAATTAGATGTTTTTGTATCCTTTCCACTTGTCTCCATTTCTGATCTGACATGCTGCTGCCCCAGATTTCACACCCATAGAGAATTACCGGAGTAACAAGAAGACCAAAAAGCGTTCTTTTAGTTTTCCAATCCCATAATTCGGCATTTCTACATCTATTTTGCAAAGAGTACAACGCTTTCCAGCCTCCTTGAATTCTTTTTGCTCTACATGTTTCCCAGCTAAGCTTGTTGTGAAAATCAAGCCCAAGGTACTTATACTCATCCACTATTTCTAGTGGCTTGCCTTCAAAGATAAATTCAATCTGCTATTTTTTTCTTCGCAGTGAGAAGATCATTATTTTGGTTTTTGAAGTGTTCACTTGCATCCCGACCTCTTGACAAAACGATTCAAGGGCCTTCAAATGTTTTCTCAAATCATGTGCAGTTTTAGCAATTAATATGAGGTCATCGGCATATAACAGTAATTTTATTACAAAGTTGGCCAAAAGGATGCCTTCCCCACCAACCTTGTCAATCCATTCTTCCAGCTTATCAATGTAAAGCCCAAATAGCGTTGGGGAGAGCGGGCAGCCTTGTTTGACACCAATGTCACTGCCAAAGCATTCTGACATACCATCATTGGTTCTGATTTTAGCTTTGACCTGCTCGTAGAGCCTATGAGCAGCCGCCCTAAGCTCATGCGGAACTCCCAAATCCTCCATTCTCTTCCATAGCTTGTTCCGAGGGACCGTGTCAAAGGCTTTTTTAAAATCAACAAAGCAGCAATAGGCTTCGTCTCCTTGAATGTCCCAAATTTTTTCAATCAAAAATCTAAGGGTAACCCCATGATCAATAGTGGAGTGCTTGGGCCTAAAACCAGCTTGACCTTTTGCTCTTTTCCCCTCTTTTTCAGCCCAGCTGCTAATCCTGCGTTCAATCATGCTTCCAAAAGTTTCCCCATAAGAGGGTTAACCATAATAGTTCGGTAGTTTGATGGGTTATTTATGTCACCATTTTTGTGCAAGGGGATAACAACACTAGTGGTCCATCCTTCTGGGAAGCCTTCTTGATTGACCCTGTTGAAAATGCTCTTAATACAAGGTGCAGGGACCTCAACACCCCACTTTAAATGTTCTTTTTGAAGAAATGAAACATGACGGCAAGAGAATATCCATGTCGTGAATCTTTATGGGATTCTGAGCTGTACAAACCCTCGGCCAGCTAAAGCCTATGAAATAATTGACACGTATGCAAAAGATCAACTAGAATCAAACAAAAAATTTGGCCGTTGGGCGCTGACTGTTATCCTAATTTTTACTTATGGCGTTTTGTTTCCATTTTTGTATTTCCTGGGACATTAAGATGCCACAAGCGGCTTAAATTTTGGCCATTAACGGAAAATTTTAGGAAGTTAGTATCAATTGGGAAAGATTTCGTACAGAACGATATCATTTCTAAGGATTATATATATATATGAAGAATAATTTGGATAATTGTCTTGATAAATTTGTTTGACAAGCTAGGTTACAATCAAAATATCATCTCATTAAACTTATTAGGTTTGAGGTACAAATTTAATAGAATTAGTTATATGTAATTTATTTGATATGTGAGAATAGAATTGTACATTTAAAAAATTTAGAGAATAGAAAAAATTAAAGGTTTTATGAAATGATTGTATAAAAGAAGTCTAGTGAAGAATTTGTGTTTTATTTGGTGTAATAGAAATAAATTATTGTTTTTTTATAAATAAACTTCTTTAAGATAATGCATTAAATCATAATGATAAAATAAATCTATTTTAGGATAATGAATTGAGATTGATGATAAAAAATAGTGATAATTAAATATCGAATTGAAATAAATTGAATGTGATAATTAATTAAATAATCGATGGTAGAAAAGTAATTTGTTTGATGTCATGAACCAATTCACTAATGTTTTGGATTTTTTAAGGTTGATCGGATGAAGATCTTTATTCTACAAATTAATTGTTTTTCTGTCTAGTTCAACTTTGCGAGTGAGAATTTGACCTATGCTTGTGTAGACCAAATCCTTTACACATACTTGAACTGATGCATGGAGACCTTAATTAACAAGAGATGGCTTTACATGTGTTCACCTCAATTTCTAATGTCTACTTTATGTAAGGACAAGAGATGCTCACAAATACCATTGAGGAATTTATTAGATAGTGAAGATCATCTTATCCTTGGTTAGACCCCAAGCAAACCAGCCTTATGACTTTAAACAAAATTATTGTGCCCAAAATTAACCAAGGTAAAACTTGTAAAAGACTAACATTTTTTTAGTAATATCAAGGAAAAATAAACATGCCAAGAACAAGCATCTACCATCATCAACCAAGAACAATGCTTGGTGGCAATCATGGCTTAAACATTAAGAAGGTGAAATGAAGGTTTGATGGTGGTATGAGATGTAAAGAACCATGTCTTGAATGTGGAAGCAATAAGGCGAGGGCAAAGATTAGCGAGAAGGGATTATGGGTGGGATGGATCCCATATGGACACACCTGACTATTATGTCCCCTTTTTGCATAATTTATTATGTAGCCCCAAAATGACCCTTTTCTATCTCTGGCATTCCCTCCTAATTCAAATTGGTGTGAGATATATTCCTCTTCATTCCCCATATGTCCACTTAAGATACCAAAACTTTCTAAGTATGGAGGCATGGCCAATTTTCTAAGTTAGTGTAAGCCATCAAAATTACAGATTTTCCCTTCCTAGCATCTTTTCCTCCAACCTTCGCTTTCCCCTTTTTGCAATCAAAGTGTCAAACCTATCCATCCAAGTACACTTCATGTCCATCCCCCACCTTCATTCATCCCTCCAATCAAATTATCAAAGTTGTCATTCCTAACATGTGTCATTTTCTCTATTTTAATCAAGGTATCAAACTTCCCTATCTTTTCATGTCTCATATTCATTTGACACTTTCATTCCAAACCCTAAGGGACCCTCACCATTACTATCGAGGATAGTTGCAATTCGTAGAGGACATTCCTCCTTTTCTCCAATGTCCATTCTTATGCATGTAAGCATGATTATAAGCACAATTCAAGGGGAAACAACACTCTATTAGTATAGGCAATAATATTGTGTACTAGGCTTGAGGTGGAGGCCATGGTTGTGGATTTCAATGTCATTTTGGGTGTATAATGGGATGAAAGGAAAATTTGAGGGATTATCATTGAATATACACAAAACCCCAACAAAAAAACTTGATGTGACCATGCATGTTCAAGAAACCAGATCTATGAATGAAAACCCATAGATTTGCAGGAGGTCAAAGGATAAAAACCATGAGGATCTGATGCACCAAAGGATACAAACCCTTTTTTCTTAAGGATTAATCTCATCAAAGGTCATTTTGGACTCAAATGATGGCATATATGAATGATATTGAGTTTATATGACCCTTATAGTCGGCATGGGTGTAAGTTGTGCATCTTTCAAATGTTTTTAGTATTTTGTAGTAGTATTTGTTTGAATTTACAAACCATTAATGCAAGAAATTATTTGGCATCACTCTTTCAACCATTGGCTACATTTGTAAATTTGGGTCAATGTTATTCATATGTAATATCATGAAGAAATTCTAGGTTATGATTATTATTGTAAAAATTGTGGTTAAATCCAAATTGTTAAGTCTCAAATAAATTACATGTAAAGCTACAATTTATCTTTATTGGTGAACTCAACCTATAATATTAGGGTTTAATGTTATTTGCACAAATGTAAGGTAGAATTATTAGGTTTCCTAGACTCAAGTAGAAATCAATTAGGATTTGTCATATTAGGATAAAATACTAAATTATGTAATACAATCTTGAGTCATGAGTGTTGTTGGTAAACATTGGTGTGAATTGTAGGGTTTGAATGGTTTTAATTTAAATATTGTAAATCAACTAAAAACATTTACCCTAAATTTAGCTCAAGGGATTGCAATGGTATTAGAGATAGTTTTCCTACCAGCCTGTGAATTATGAGATTCCTAAAATCTCTAATGTTGTGGAATGATCTCTTCAAGAGACAATAGTAACAAGAACATAGGCAATCCAATAACAAGTGAAGGGAATGGGTGGATCTATTAACAAACCTCTTCAAGCCACCTTCAAATAATCAATAAAAGTTGTTCTATAGCAGGGACTTAAACTTTAGTGAAGGAAGATAGCATTGCTAGTTGTGTAGAATATAAAAGACTCCTAATAGAGATATAAAAAGAAATACCTTTCTCATATTTCATGGAAATTAAGGGAGTCAAAGATATGGTGGGAAAAAGGAAACAGGATATGTTGAACAAACCTCTAGAGAAAAATTTACAACCAAATAATGGCAAGAAAAATCCAATTTGTAAAGTCCCTACTAGAATATCATTGCAAATATTCCTTAATCACCTAAAAACTATATATTTAAGTGATATGATTTGATACCAATGTAATGTCCCTATTAAAATATTAATGCAATGTATTTCTTACTACCCTCTATTGATATTAATAAAATCATCTACTTTGATATACCTTATAATGTGACAACCAAATATTTAGGGTAAATAGTTGATAAATTTAATAGTATTTTAGCCAACACCATATAAACCCTAAATTTGTTTCAATGTTTACTTACAACATTAACAACTCAAAAATATGTAAAATCAAACCTTATAAAAAACTAGATTGTTATTAATAAAATCCAATTTGTAATGTCCCTACTTAAATATCAATGTGAATATTTTCTAATCACTTACAAACTATACATTTTAAGTGATATTCTTTGATACCAATGTAATGTACATATTAAATTATTAATGCAATATATTTCTTAATTCCCTCTATTAATATTAATAAAATCAGCTATTATGATATACCTTATATTGTGACAACCAAACATTTAGGGAAAATAGTTGATAGATTTAATAATGTTTTAGTCAACACCATATAAACCCTAAATTTGTATCAATGTTTACTTGCAATGGCAACTCAAAAACACATGAAACCAAAACTTATAAAACTCTAGATTATTGTTAATGAAATTGAATTTGCAATGTCCCCACTAAAATATCAATGCAAGTATTCCTTAATCCCCTCCAAACCATATACTTTAAGTGATGCTTTTCTACCAATGTAATGCCCCTATTAAAATATTGATGCAATATATATTTATTAATACCCTATGTTGATATGAATAAAATTAGCTGCTCCAATATGCCTTATAATGTGACGAACAAATATTTAGGGTAAATAGTTGATAGATTTAATAATATTTTAGCCAACACCATATAAACCTAAATTTGTATTAATTTTTACTTGCAACATCAACAACTCGAAAAGATTAACCCAATTATGTGCATAATTAAAAGAAAACATAGGTATGTGCTTATGTCAAGCTCCACTAAAAGTGTCTGAGTAACAACCTCACAAAAGTAACTTATAGTTTCCCCAGGGATAAATGAGCTCACTCTCCATAGTTCCAAGAACTCTTCACATGAGATTCTTCAAAAATCCCTCTTGGGCACCAAGCTATTGTAAGGTACAACACCAACATATAATTCAAACTCAATGCTCAACACTAAAGTATTCTTACACACAAAAGAGACCTTCAAGTCTCAATGCTCCATAGTGAGTCGCTTGAACTCCACTAATTCCTAGTTATGCAACATTGCCTACTCAACTCAGAATATGAATTTCCAAAATCTAAGTGAACCCCTATTTATAGATTCGTCATGGATATGAGCTTGACTCTAAAATAGTTACCGGGGCACTCCCAAAAAATATTGGCCAAAGACACTTCAAGATCAATTGGACAACTCCCAAGAACTTGAGCTTGAGTTCAGGATGAAGAAGCCTCAATAAACAATAAATGAGCTCAATAATCTATGATCATCCAATGAATGGGCTTATTTTAACTCACTCTACAAGATTCTCGCTATGATCTCCAAAACTATGTCACATGACATTCACATTCGGTATTGGGACACATAATGAACTATATGCACAATAATAGTGTGTTGTGTGAATTTCATGACCTCCAGAAGGGACTTGCCACAAGTAGGGGAGAGGACCCGGTAGTTGAGCACCCTAACTTCGCACTTCTCAAAATCCTATGTGGAAAATTCAAATCACTCCCAATTTTTTATAGCAACTTAATTGGCAAGTCCCCTTCTTATAACTAAGATTTTAGGGCCACATCATCAAATATGATGCCACATCAACACACTTTTTGTTAAGGTATCCAAAAAGGCCAAAAAGAAGTGAGACCCATTATTGTGCACTAAGTCATGTTTTATTGGTGAACTGATGTGGCATCACATGATTTGTTGCTCTTTAGATCTAAGGAATATATTTCATTCAATTATGGGTAGTTATCATCAACACTAACAACTTTAAAATCACAACTATTGGTCTAATATTGTTAAACATATTGAGCATTAAATCAACAAATGTTATAGAAACTATTGGAACATGCTTAGGTATTGGATCTTCTCCCTATCATGCTCGCTCAACTTTGGGCTTTGTAAATCCAATTTGAGACTTCAAATTGGAACTACATCACATTAGGATTAAATTCAAGGCAACCTTCTTTTCATTGGGCATGGAATCAGGCTTAGTAGGGTGTATAGTGGGCGAAACCATTAGTGAACACTTAATCAAAAGATTATACTATTCTGGTACCAACTATCAAGGATACAAGTTAGAGTCCTTGTGATACCAATTCTATTTTGTGAACCCACTCGAGGAGTTCAAGCTACTCAGTAAAATGGACTATGAATTAACCTTTAATTTCAAGTTAGTTCTTAAATTCAACAACAATGAAAATCCAAATAACTTAGTACAAGACCAACACACAAGTAGGGACAAATATTTTTTTATTCTAAACATAACCTCATTATGTACAAAATTCAAAGCAAACCCAATAAGTCACTTAGGTCAGGCTCCGTCAAAATTTCCTAAGAAATAATCTCAAAAAAGTAACTTACAATCACCCCAAGGACAAATGAGCTTGCTCATGTGAGATTGTTGGTGTGAATGGGGTTATTTCCTAGCTATTCATTAGTGAGGACCTATTCACATTATAAGTTTACTTAGGAGTTAAGTTAGTCCTAGGTTTCATTTCTAGAAGTTAGTTATAATGGGACCATGTCTCATTATTTCCTTTTAGTCATTTAGGCATTTAATAATTATTGCATGCATTTAATTTTTTGCATTGAGCATTTAATTTTTGTATCAAGAGTAGTTATCATACCCCATCACACCTTTCTTATGTATGCTTGTACACTGTAGATCATTCTAGATCATAATATCAATCATCAATCTTCATCAAGCTCATGTAGCAACACTTTCCTGTGGATGACATCTTTCTTGGTTGATCCATTGAAGATTGTGGAGTTTCATTTGGGTTTAGTAATATTTCCAACATGGTATGAGAGCCTAGGCCTTGTAAATCCCATCTTGTATTGAGATTTGAGTGTTTTCTTGAGGAGAGAATTCATTGTAGATTATTGAGGGATTGCATTTCAAGCTAGTTGTCACCATCAAGGAGGTAACTGATTTCTAGAAGATTTGACCCTACCATTACGTTTGGGAGGCCCACCTATCAAATCATCAAAATTCAACAACCTAACCCTTTACCATTGATATGCTTCTAACCCTGTCCATAATTATCCGAAGTCTAATAATCCTGAAGGGTCATACACAAATATATAAAGGATGGATATTTCATCAACAAGATTTTATCCCTTATGTTAGGTTGCAAATTTTCAATGAACACTCTTTGAACATCCACATCAAAGATAGTAAGATTGATTTCTGAATAAATAAATTGATAGTTCCCTATAAAGTTTGTTACCTTTTCATTTTTCCTTTGTTTGCATCTTACTAAATCAATTTAATCTGATTTTAGGTCCAATGTTTACTTGGAAATGTTGGAGGAATGCCTCAACAAGTTCATTGAATGATTGGATTGAGTTATTCGATAATGAACAAGACCATTCTAAATACATGTCTTTCAATGACCTAGGAAATATTTTAGCTAGGAGTTTGTCTTCAAAAATGAAGTCACTACACAAGGTCATATATGTCAAGATATGATTGCTAGGGTCTCCTTTACCATTATATTTGTCAAATCAAGGTATCTCTATGTTTTGTGGCATCGGTGTTTTCAAGATTTCAAGTGACAATGGGCTTCTTTTGACATATTGTAATGGTTGTCCATTTTGGTTTTGGTTCAACATTGAGATTTGTTATTGAAGTGAAGTTACGTTTCGTAATAGTTGGTAAATGATTGACTCATTGGTTGACATGTTTTGGGAATGTGGTGAATATGATGGGATTGTGTATGTGCTTGGTGGACTACTATGTTGCAATTTTATGAAAGGGGATAAAAATTGAGGTGTCACACGTGATGTCCCAAAACCATGAGGATTTCTAGTCGAAAGGCCTAAGGTTGGAGTTATGCCAATGCTTTGTTGTATCCTCGAAGCAACAATTGAGTTTGTGTTTGTGAGAATAAAGGCTATAGTTGTAGGGATGGAGACTTGATTTCCTCCTTGACTATGAGTGTGTCCCAAATCTTGAGCTCAACTAGCCATTGTAGGTACATTAACATCAACTATATGGGCTAGGCTCCACAAAACCTCTAATCCTTGAGAATCACTAATCAATTTTCTCATGTTATCTATTATAGGGACTGCTAGACTAGCTAGATATTCAATACTTGCATAGTCTTGAAGTCTTAGGTCTTTGTCCAATTGTTTCAGTTTGTCTTTAGGAACATGGGCAATGACAATCTCAACATCTATAAAATGGGTGATTGTAAGGTTGTCATTGGTATGGTAACATTAGGGATGAAGTCTAAAATGTGTTGAGTATTGAAAACACTTTACATGAAAGAGTTGGAAGACTCGAGATCCACAATGGATGTAACAATAGCACGGGATACCATAAGTCTACAACTGCGCCTCACTGAAGTATTGCCAATAGGTCATCATATCGTGAAGCTCGTGTGAGTTTCAAAACACTAAGTGTACCCAAGATGAACACTAAGCTATCAATAACCACAACAAAATACTCAAAAATAGAGTTCAGACAGCGCACAAAAGTAGATAGAGAATATAGAAAGAAATATCTATGTAAAAGTTGGTTGAGCCAAAAGTAGGAGGACAAAGGCACCCAAGGGTGTCTGTATCCTGAGTAGGTTTTCTAGATATTCAAAGTTTGACTATGTGTGATTTTGCTTAAGGATTTTGGTTCTAGTTGTAGACAGGTTTGATAGTGAATATTTTTCCAAAATTTGCTTAATTTATGCCAATGCAAGTGTATAACAATAGGTGAACAATAAATGACAATTTTGAATGCAATTTTTTTGATCTAGAATGCAAAAATTGACTGATTGTAAGATGCCTAAATCTGAAAATGATGACTTTGATGCAATTTTGAAACAAAACAATGTAATTTTTTTACTTTTTGAGCTATAAAAAAGATGCCTAAATGAATGTAATTAAGAATTTCAAAATAGAGATCTGCAAGCAGACACAAAGGTAGACTATTGTGCAAAATTTTGTTGATCCTAGTGCAGAAAGATAGAGGCACCCAAGGGCGTCTATGTCATTGATAGGGTTTTTGAAAACTAAAAAATTGAATGTTTAGTAGACTATCTAAATGCCTTATTTTTGTGTGCAAATAGTTCTGAAAATCACTATTTCTCTAGAATTTGGTCAATTTAAGAAAATGTAATTCAAGTACAAATGTGTAACAATTCTTGAACAAAAAATGATAGTTATGAATGCAATTTTGAATGTAGATATGATCTAAATGATTGAAATAAACCTTAATGAAACCTATGATGCAACATGATATGCAATTTGTGAGGATTAGAAATGGCACTGGACGGGAGTGGGAGCGAAGGTCTATGCTTGAAATCTAAGGAAGACGAAGGCGAGGATGGAGATGGGGACGATGTGGATGAGGAGGAAGATGGTGTTGGAGGGATCAGATGGTGTCGTTGGCCTATTTCCTGTGTTGTTGCTTGGTCTCTTTATTTTTGGTTCGCTCTGTTCTGCTGCTCAGGGTGTGGCTTCCTTTGTGGATCATCTCCCATGTGTGTTCTATGTTAGATTTTCTCAAGGCCTCCCTTGCTATTTTGGTTTTGTGCTGGGCGGGAGTTGTTCTTTGGGTTGTGGCTCTTTGTGTTTGTGTGTGTGGTGTTGGTTGTGGTGCCAGGAGTTCTTGCTAAGGGGTTGTTTGAGGAGATTAGTGACCTTATCTCAAACCTTGACTGGCATGTAGGGTTGGAAGTGGATTTTTCTTGTTGTGCCTTCTTTCCTCTTTATTTTTCTATAGGTTTTCCTAGCTCTCTCTGGCCTTTTTTGGGGATTTTTTTCCTCTGTGTGGGGGATTTCGTTTCTTGGGGTTGAGGTTGTTGGTCTGCCTCTAGTGGAGTTGTTTGTGGATATTTTTTGGCATGCTTCAAACCCTGACTAGCATGTAGGGTTGGAGGTTGTTCTTCATTGTTTTGTCAGCTCTCTACTTGGAGGCTTTCCTCGCCTTGTCCTTCTTCTTTCGGGTCCCATTGTCTCTTTTTTGGTGTTGGTGTTGGTTGTGGTGCTTAGATTTCTTGTTGAGGGGTTGTTTGAGGAGAATGGTGGCCTTATCTCAAACCCTAATTAGCATGTAGGGTTGGAAGTGGATTTCTCTTGTTGTACCTTCTCTCCTCTTTCTCTATTTGCAAGTTTTTCAGTCTCTCTCTAGCCTTTTTGGGGCTTATTTGCCTCTGTGTGGGTGCTTTCATTGCTTGGGGTTGAGGTTGTTGGTCTGCCTCTAGTGGAGTTGTTTGTGGATAATTTTTGGCATGTTTCAGACCCTAACTGGCATGTAGGGTTGGAGGTTGTTCTTCATTGTCTTTTCGGCCCTCTACTCTCTCTAATTGGTGGCTTACCTTGCTTTGTCCTTCTTTTAAGGCCCTTTGTCTCTTTTTTGGTGTTGGTTGTTTTTCTAGGCAGGGAGGTTGCTTCTCTTTGGTTCTTGCTTTGATGCAATGATGGTTTTCTTTCTGCTCCCGATGGAGAGTGTTTCTCTTGGTGCTGGGTTTTTTATATGGTCGACTACCTGTCAGTTTTGCTAAGCCCTTTGCTCCCCCCCTTGTGGGCCCTAAAGTGTATTTTCAAGGATGGGGTGTGCTACTGGCTGAGAATGCTCTATTTTTTCTTCTTTTCTCCATTTTACTTATTTTCCAAAGGATGATATGGCGGTCTTTACTATGGGTGTAAGTACTTCCCTTCAATTTTTTTAGCTATGGTCTTCTTTAGAGGTGGAGACTGCTTCGAAGGTGGAGCCTTCTTCTATTGAGGTGGAAAGGTGGGTTGTGGATCATGTGGGAAGTTTTATTTTCTATGGTTTTGGTTCTCATTTCATCCTCTCCTATAGAGGGGAGCCCCTTCCTATTAAGGTGGAGGTTGGGTTAGTGCTATGGGTTGACTGGTGTTGTATGTTTGCTAAGACTCTTCAGTGTTTTTATCTAATTCCTAACTCTCCTATTGAGGTGGGGAGCTTGGTTTTGTTGGATGGTGTTGACAAGTGTTGTGTTGTTGTCTGGCTGGTTCAAGGTGATGGTTACCTGGTTGTCTCTGGTTGTTCGTTGTTG
>VDFB02361586.1:0-12217 GCA_007258455.2 Sequoia sempervirens
TCTGTCACAATTTTGCGAGGCACTCCAAAGCGTGTGACAATGTTTTCCTTTAAGAATTCACACACGACCTCGGACGTAGCTCGCTTGGTAGGAATGGCTTCAACCCACTTAGTGAAGTAATCAGTGGCTGTAAGGACATAAATATGCCCCTTGCTGGAACGTGGGTTGATAGGACCAATAAAATCTAGACCCCATTGCTGAAATGGAGCATCTATAACAACTGGCCTGAGAGGAGCGGCTGCTAACTTCGCTTTGCCAACAAACTGTTGACATAACTGACATTTATGTACCCACTCGTATGCATCGCGGAACATAGTCGGCCAAAAGAACTGAGCCCGCAAGATTTTAAAAGCTGTTACCTTTGATGAAAAGTGACCACCGCATGCTTGATTATGGAAAGCTTCCAGCAAGCGCCGTTGTTGATCTTTGGTAACACACAACAAGAATGTTCCGTCAAGGCCCCGCTTGTACAAAACATTGCTGATGATTATATAATTCTGCGCTTTTAGCTTAAGCGTTCTCCTTTGTTGCTTGTTCAGGTGATTTGGACAATCACCGTATGTTAGGTAATACCATATTTCAGTAAACCATTCACCCGAAGACTCGATCAGCAAGACCATTGGAAGGTCTTTTTTAACTTCAGGTTCAATCTCAGGTATCCCTTTAGCTTGAAGTTTCTTATCACCATCTTCCGCCATCAACTGACAAAGACCTCTCCCGCGAACGAGTTTGGTTGGCTTGATCTCCAAGTCATACTCTTGTACCTTTGCGACCCAGTTTCCTCTTTTGGAGCCCATCTCCTGTTGAGTTAACACGCTCTTTACTGCTGGATCTGTGACATACACGACGGTGTGAGAATTTAGGATATAGAATCTGAAATTCTTTACAGCTCGAACCACCGCATAGGCATTCTTTTCAATCTGAGAGTATCTTGATTCGCTGTCCTTGAAACTGCAGCTCATGAAAGCTATTGGAGATTCAGTTTCTTCGTTTAACTTTTGTGTCAGAATGGCAGACAGAGTATACTCTGATGCATAACAATAAAGGATAAATTCCTTTTCAAAATCAGGACGGACTAGCACTGGAGCTCGACTGATGGCTTCTTTTATCGCTACGAACGCCTTCTTTCCTTCTTCCGTCCACTTGAAAACTGTCTTCTTCTTCATCATAGCAGATATATCTTTAGTCAACTCAGAAAAATCTGGTACAAATCTTCGTATGAAATTTACCTTACCAAAGAAAGAGTGTACCCCTGTTCTACTTGTTGGAAGAGACAAACTTCGAATAGCTTCAACCCGACTTGGGTCAATTCGAGTTCCTTCCTTGGAGACGATGTGGCCAAGCAACTTGCCTTCCGTCACCGCGAAGATAGACTTCTTAGGATTCAATGATATTTTATGATATCTGCATCTCTCAAAAACCTTCCCCAGATGTTGAAAGTGATCTTGTCGTGTCTTTGAGAAAACAGTGAGGTCGTCAAGATAGACAACTATTACTTTATTCTTCAAAGCACCAAACGCCAAATCCATGGCTCTTTGAAATGTAGCACCGGCGTTGATGAGGCCGAAGGGCATTCTTTCATAGGCAAATGTACCCCACGGGGTTGTGAATGCCGTCTTGAATTGATCTTCCTCAGCCACCGCTATTTGATTATAACCAGAAAAGCCGTCCAATAAAGACAGCATCTCTGAACCGGTAACCGTCTGTAAAGTGTGCTCCATGATCGGCAAAGGATAATTATCCTTGAGCGATGATTGATTCAAGTTCCTGAAATCGACGCAAATTCTGATTTCTCCGTTCTTCTTGCGCACAGGAACTATATTCGACACCCAAGTGGAATGATGGATCGGAAAGATGATCTTTGCATTCACCATCTTCTGGATCTCCGCGTAGATGGTGTCTTGAATTCGCGGATTGTAGTGTCTTTGCTTTTGCCTGAAGGGCTTTGCTTCAGGTCGAAGAGGAATTGTGTGAGACAATTCTCTTGGTGTAAAAACTTTTAAATCTTCATATGACCAGGCGAAGACATCTCGGTATTGCTGGAACAAAGAAATGAACTTCTCGCTCTCCTCTGCCGTGCAACATGTACCCAAATTAACAAGCTTGGGCTTGTCAATTGTACCAATATTGACTTGTTGATATTCGGCAGAAGTTCTGTCACTTGAATTTCTTTGCTCTTGAATGTATCTATCATGCCTGTCAAAAATATTCTCCAAGGAAACTAAACCCTTGGGAATTTTATTTCCTTTCAACTGGATTATGCTGGATTCTGGTTCTTCTGGAACTTCTTTATCTTCAGCAATCTTTGGCGTATCAGAAACTTCTGTTATTGCTTCTCTGTGAGTAGATGAACTGCCTTCAAAGAACAATTCCTTGAAATTATCTCCCATAACAAGAAACTCCTTAATGTGTTCATCATCATTAAAGACTTGCCAATTGTCACAGTTGTCAGGTACAGCTGGCCTGTATATTAATAATTAGATAGCAAAGCGTGCGTGAAGTCGAATGTGGCATGAAAGTGGTACGGCGGGGGCATCTGCTGCATGGAAAGCGTGGAATGTACCCGATGTCATGAGTAGCTGAGACAATCTATTGCATTCCACACCTATTTCTATATAATGTAAAGAAAGAGCGATCGCTTTCCTCGAGGAATTGATCTCGACTTTGCTTTAACCGACTGCGTCACCATACGACCTTAAAGGTGTTTGTTGCCGTATCCTTTGCGTTCACGAGGACCTGGTAAAGCTCTATTCGTATTATTTGTACATTCAAATTGCAAGCGGTATGCAAAAGGATATAATTGTCCTTCAGGAGAAATTATCACAACTCCTACTCCTGAACCAGCAGTGGAACAACTCCCATCGAACTGCAAAGTCCACAGCTTAGGATCATCTGCTGATTTCTCTACGATGCATGCAACCTCTTGACTTGAGGAGCCTCAATGACATGGCGTAGGTTCCGAACCAGTTTGTGATATAGAAGACTTGACTTGAGGATGGGACTTCCGACCCATAGAGTAGAGATTTAGATTCATGAAAGTTCCCACCTTCTTGAAATGTTCGCGAGAAGACCAATCCATGCGAGATCTCTCCCAGGAATCCAGCACAAAAGTTTCTGTATCGTACTTCTTTGGAATGTAGGCTACTAGGATGGTCATCATGACTTTTCGAGGGACAAGCCTTCAACCTTACTTGATCTTTTTGGTGGTAGAATTTGGACTCCAGTGAATAGCATTTGTCCTTTGTCTTGGTGCACGAAAGTCCTAGAGCATTCATCACTTGTAGAGGCATGACGTTGTCGGAAGCTCCGGAATCGATGATACAATTGCTCAATTTGTAACCTCCTATATATAGAGAAATATAGAAGGGCTTAGGCTTGTCTTCCGCCAGAACGGATGATTCGAGCAATGTGGGCTGCTTGGTAGGTCCTTTCTTCACGAACTTGAGAAGTCGGTCCACTTGCTCTGGATGATCTTGGAGATACTCTAACTGAGAAATCTGCACTTTGTTCTTCATTAATGAATCTACAATATCAAAATTTGCTGAGGACGAACCTTCAGCAACTGCTTTCATGTTCTCTTGAGAAGATTTAATATTTGAAGTAGAAGCTACTTCTTTTTCTTTGTCTTTTGATATCGTCAACCTCTCTTCTTCTTCTTTGTGTGCCCTCAGATGTTGAGCTCTGGTGAACACAGGAGTCGTATGATTCTCAGGATTAACTGCAAGAGAGTACTGACAAATATCTTCTTCTTGTTCTTCAAAATCGGGTTCACTTTCAAAGTAGCCCGTTGCGGAGTCGCCATCGAAGTTGTCCGATTGAGGTAAGACAACATTCGAACTTGGAGTTGGAACGAAACTTGGTGCAGGTGCAGCTTCGGCATATCCCATTATCTCGTTCATTCTGACATTTTCAGGGCAAGATGCGCCGGCATGTTCAGTGGAATCATGAAAAGAGCAAAACACAGCATTTTGTGTATTGTCGGCCGCTTGCCTTGGTGGAGGTGGCCCTCGTGGCTTGTAATTGTTGTAAGGCTGAAAGTTATTCCTCCTTGGCTGATACGGCTGCTGAGGTTGATAAGGCTGCTGTGGTGCGGGCAAGGCGGGTGGTGGTGCGACTTGAGCAAGAGGCGTTGGCTGAAGTGGCAATTGCCTCTTGAGAATAGTTACTTCGTTTGCAACCCTTTGAAGTAACGGATCAGCAGAACTTTGAACCAAAGGTCTAATAGCATCTCCTCTGATCTTTCCTGAAGTGATCATGTTGTCTTCAATTTCTATTGCACCTTGTTGTGCTTCTCCCAGCTCCGTCTCATGCCCCGATCTTATGATAAAAGCTATCTCTGATGGAAGTGCGTTGATGAAACTGCTTAACAGGATCTCAGGCGATGGATTGAGTGTATATGAAAGACGAGTAACCAGGCGGTTAAACCTTGCTACGAACTCTCTCATTGGTTCATTGTCTTCCTTCTTTGAATTGGAAAGTCGAGCGAACAACTGGTGGCTATCTTCAGCTGGTTTGAACCTCGCAAGAAACTTTTCAGTCATAGTATTCCAGTTGTTTATGCAACCAGGCTCCAAGTGATTGAACCATTCGGCAGCAGCTCCCGCGAGTGTCTCAACAAAGAGACGTACAACAACATCTTCATGACCTACATGCAAAACAGCGCAAGCCGTTGAAAAGGCTGAAAGATGATCATCAGGATGTTGACTTCCATCACCTTGGAAACGTGGAAAGTGCTTTCTTGACCCCTTAGGCAATTCGTGATTTGCTCCTAGGGCCAAAGGTCCAATATTATCACCCCAAGGCAGCGGGGGGCCTCTTCTTCGATTACGATTGTTGTTGGCATCGTCGTTGTGATTATCACCCATTGCTTCGAATTCTTCTTCTTCGAACACTGGAACGTCGTTGAACTCAGGAACTGTGTTGGATTCAGGTACTGTGTCGGATGACTCTCCAACTTCTGCAGGATGTGTATGTGGAAGGAAAGTATCTTCTCCTTGGAAGAGCGGATTTGTTCTTGTTCTCCTCCTTGTATAGACTATGTACGCCAGGATTGTCTAGTCCCACGCGGGTGGTGGCAAGACAGGTCTCTCGGCTGCAATATCGGCTTTCTCTTCCTCTTTGTCTAAAATAGCAGCAGCGTTTCTCCACTGAGCAGGGGTCTCCTTCTTCTCAAAGATGAAACTCCTCAGGCTGCTGATAATGTCCACTTGCTCTCCTTCAATTATCTGGAAACTTGGCCGGATAACTGGAGGTGTAAGATCAGGTTGTTGAACTGGAGCAGTAGGACGCCAGATGGTCATACCCGTGACATAAAGCCTAAGCTTTCTTTGTTGTTTAAAGCCTCGTGCCCCACGGTGGGCGCCAGAAAACTGTTGGCGTTTAAATTCGCACCTCTGGAATGCGGATTTGAAAACGGACAGCTATGCATAGATAAACTGCTCTTCAAATTAGGAGGGGAAGCTCCCTCTTGCTGATGGTGTTTGAAAGAAAGTAAACTAAAACTAAGTTGCCTATCTTTTGGATCAGCTTAGAGCACAAGGTTTTTTAAACACAAACGCCGCAGCTGAGATTTTCTGATAAGAATTTCAACTACGACTAACCTAGACTAAAGACGTTCCTAACCTCTCAAGTAATAGCAGAGCAAGAGAAGTTAGAAATTAACAAGGTAGATTCTCTGACAAAAATACTTCAATAATCTTTCTTCCAACAAACACCTACACACTTCACTGTAAGCTGAAATAAAGATCATAAAAGCGTAACATAGATCACGGAAATCTGAGATTTTCGACCAAGGCAAAAGAGGCTCATGATTTTATTACTCAAATCTCTGAAACAAAAAACTCCCTTCTAACATGCCTTGAACAAGAAATTGCAGCTAAGGAGGCTTGCAAACTTATTCTTAACACAATAAAAAACAGCAATCTTACTAACTCCTTGTTGGCTAAAGAGGCTCAACAATTTGCTTATCACAATACAAATGAACAATACTTGAGCAACAAATAGAAGGCACAATAGGCTCAGCGTTTTGTTCTCACTAGCACGGTTCATCATCAAACAAAATACATTTATAGAAAGCGAGTAGGGAACCCTAAAATCTCCTTGCTTTCACAATCTAGAACTTTCATTAAGCAAGCTTGTACTAAAATCTAGAAAGAAGAAACCCTAAAAAGCGGGGAGCGCCAACTATTACATCTTATCTTCTTTCTATCCTCAAGAATGGATAAGGATTATTCAAGAATAGAAAAATTTGCTTCACTTCGATCCATCCTTCGTCGAGATTAATGTCCCAGGTCGGTGCATCTATGCCATCAACAGCAAAACACCGCTTTTCAAGGATATCTTCGGCATCTACAATAGATCTCTGGAAATCTTCAATCTCATTGGCCGCTTTATTGAACTTTGCTGACATCATTGAAACATGACCTATCCTTCCACCAACTGGGCTGCAACTATGAACAACATTCTGGAACTGATTTTGCACTTCCTCAAGTCCGACGTTCTTGGGCAATGTCTTATGTTTTTCTTTCATCCATCTCTGTGCAATCTTCTTGTTGTATTTATCTTTATGCATATTCCACATCTTTTCACATTCATCCCTCGAAAGAGTTACACTTTCAGGCCATGGGGGAATGGAAAAACACCTTTCGACCATGTCAGGCTTTAGACTGCAAATCAACCTGCCATCTGCTGACTGGATCTCCCTAGTAGCCGGGTTGTAATGTTTAATGCAAGCGATTACGAACTCAAGGCTCTGAACTGATATAGGAATAGACGCTGCTGCGAGGAGTCCAGAATGACCCAGGTTCTTGATTGAAGTATTGCCTGCTCTCTCTAAGGGATATAGATCGAACACCGGCTTGACATGATGTAAGTCTGTCTCAGCTGTTTTGATGTAATTATGAAAGAGAGCTGATTCGGACTTGAAGACATTAGGAGTGTACTCCATTTCAGAAAACTTGAAGAATGACTGTAAACTCGCCTTGGTTTAGACAAGTCTTGTGCAATTTCTATTTTTAGAATGCTGATTTTTATGCTTCAACGGACGAATTTTTTGAGAATTTTTCTGAGATATGGGTTTTGTTCAGAATACCAATGTAAGACAACCCAGATCGTCCGTTTTTGAAAATCTTGAATTTTGCCTGAAAAAGCAGCAAACCCTAATTTCTTCAATTTTTCCCGAAAAAAGCTGGCATCTGGGTTTTGTTCAGAATATCATTAGAAATGGACCCAGTCGATTGGATTTGAAAAAACCCTGACGTTTGATCGAAAAAGCAGCCAACCCCAGGTTTTTGAAAAAAAGCTGCGATATGGGTTCTCTTCAGAAGACTGATTGGAAAGGACCCAGATGGTTGAAATTTGAATGCTTGAAGTTTCTTGACATGCAAGATAAAAGCACTTGCTGCAACTTGATGAAGTTCTTGAAAAGTTCTTCAGAAGATAGAGGCAAAAAGACCCAGATGACTGAAAAATTGAAAGCCTTGGCTTTCTGCTTGAAAAACTTGATCTTCTGGAACAAAAAGCTTGAAAAAGCAAGGGTTTATGCTTGCTGGTCTGAAAAATCTGATGTAAAACCAGCAACTATGAATTCTTTAATCACAAAAAATTCTCGAACTTGTTGCTCCAACTTTCTCCTCTGGATGCTACCTGCAAAAATAATGAAAAATACATTGAAAAGAGGTGTTAAATAGACCTAGGGTCTGATTTAGGTTTTGCTTTCTTTTCTGCTTTTATTTCAAAACCCTAAATCTTATCTTCTCAGTTTGGACGCCATCTTCTTCTTCTCACAATTTTGAAATTTTAGAAATCTTCAAAAATCTTCTAAGGCATGAAGATTTGGGCGCCTTTCTTCAAGAGGGGCGCTCAACTTCACCAGACTTGGTCAAAATTTCCACTTTTTCAACTTTTCTCCATTTTAACATGCCCCTTCGCCTCTGATTTCCCGTTGACAGATCGACCCGACAGACGAGCTGAGTGATTCACGGCGAAGCCTGACTGATTCTGAAAAAGATGTTCTGGAGGCACCTCCGGCCAAAAATTTGATCTTGACCTCCGAATTCACGGGAGGTTTTTCCTTCTAGGGGCGCCCAGTTTCTCCAGTGTTGGCCATTTTTCTGATTTCCAAGTTCTTCATTATCCTCTATTTCACAGATGATTTCGTTGAATCTTGAGCTTCGGGCGTCGGATTTCTGAATGTTTGTGCTCATTGCGAAGCTGACTGAAAATGAAAAGGAGTCTTCTGGAGACACGTTTGCCAAAAAGTGAACTTTCACCCTTCAAAAGGTTGGGCGCCTATCTTGACTGGGGGCGCCCAGTTTACTAACACTTAGTTTATTTTTTGACTTTTTTACTCTTGCTTTGAATTTCTCTTTTTACCTCTCGTCGGACCCTCTGTTCAGCCTTTTGAATCTGATGACTGCGAGCTCCGTTTGTCGTGCTAAATAGCTCACTGCGAAGCCAGTTGAATTCTGAAGACATCCCGTTATAGCTTCGACTGCAAATTCCTCTGTTTGCACCCCTGAAAAGTTGGGCGCCTTTCTCTTCTTAGGGCGCCCAGTTTCTCCAGACTTAGAAAAATTTTCAATTTCATCTTCTCCAAGTTTCAGATCTTCATTTAATACCTCCACTTTGACCTGAATCTGCCGGAGACTGGATCGTCGGATGCTCTGCCGGGGATATTCATCGCGAAGCTGATTGAAAACTGAGCAACTTCCATTTGAGATCCAAACCTTAATTCCTTCATCTGGTGCCCTAAAAAGGTGGGCGCCTTTCTTCAACAGGGGCGCCCACTTTCAGCAGTGTTAGAAAATTTTCAAGATTTTTCAATCTTCTTCCTCGTTTTTTGTGCATGTTCATCGTTTCACCTTCTGCCGGAAATTGAATGCTGAAATTGACGCCTGGCAGTCGGATGACCTCCATTGATGACCTCAGAACTCCAGATATGCTTCTGAAAAAGCTGAATAGACCCAGTAGGCCAAAACTGATTATTTTAAGATTCTGACTGCACCGTACGTCTGGACATATTTTGGGCAATCAAATCGATTCCGGACCACAATAGGATAACTTTTCTATTTTAGAAATTTTCTATTTTTAGAAATTTTGCGGTATCGTTTGAAGAAACCCGAGAGAAAAACCGAAGCTTTACTATTTCGAGAAAATTTCTAAAAATAGCAGTTTTCCTAAAATTTAGGGATGAAAAACTGAGATCTGGGTTTTGTAGGTTAAGCTGCTCTTAGCAGACCCAGATCGTCAGAATTTGAAAAATTTGTATTCTAACCCTCCATGCAAGACACGCACACCCAAATTTTGACTCTTTTCATTGTTTTGACAAGACTTTTACTCATTTCTTCAAAATGTCTAAGTGTAACAAAAATTTTAATTTTGGGGTACAACATGTATATTCATAAAGTTGCTGAAAACGCAAAGGAGGCATCCCACTACAACGGTTCAATCAATTTAGATTTTTTGATAAGGCCCCAATATTAGATCATTGTAAGCTCAAAACTCTATGGAGACATCAGAGACATCATAATTTTGCAATACATTGACACAAGAAATTTGAATTGTGAGATAAAGCCTCCAAACCCTCTATGGAAACATGACTTCTACCAGATAATCAATATTTTAAATTTAAGTAATACCCAAGAAAAATAATTCCATACAATGTAGCTACACACAAAACTTGCAGATGGGACTGATTTTCCACTTCTGACTCTCCTTATTCCATTTGAAGAGGACAACCTTTGCCCCTTCAGTCAGCTATGTAAGTTTAGCATTGAAAAATAAAAATATATTTAGCACAAGAAACAATCCTCACCCATAAGATAGACCCAAAAATCTGAGTTTATCACAATCAATTTATTTTGTTCTACCTCAAACCCCAAACAGAAAATTCAAAACTCAAAGCACCATTTTACCTCTTCCACGGGACAAGCTGATCAATGAGCATCAAATGACTTCAGGCTATAGCTACAAGTTTCCTTCAGTGTTCGGATTTGGTTTTGTGTGGTGTTGGTCTCTGCTCCTTGAAGTAGCGAGGAGAAACCCTTCCTTGCGAAGGATAAAGGTGAGAAATTTTTTCACAGTTTCAAATATTCCATTTTATTGTAATGGGATTTTCAAATGGTGGGGAAGAGGCAAATTGGGAGCGCCCAAATAAATGGACTTCAAATTTTTATTTGTGTGACTAACTATTTAGTCATTTTTATTTGTGTAACTAATTATTTAGTTTTTTTTTTTACCGGACGATCAAATTAATCATTTATAGCTATGTTGCAAAAAATTAGTAGAATTTAGACATTTTTAGTTGTTGTCACTAAAAGTTTTAGTCATGTAGTCATTTATTTGCCAAATTCTACTAGTGATTTAACAACTCATAGTTTAACACTTCCCTTTAAGGATATCAAGGTCTAGAATTAAACTCGACTAATTATTATTTATAAACCAACTTGAACGTCCTCGAGTTCATCTTATCAACTTAGGGACTAGGCTTATTACTCAATAGAATTACCTTGGTTCTCACAAACCCATAGGAAGGCACTTCCATTTGAAATTTCCATATTAGATTCAATACTGAGGTTCTTGTACTAATAGGTATCTTTTGAAGGACATCCAATAGTATTTATAAACTTGTTTTAAGTTATAATCATTGTCTAAATCCTACCTAAAAAGGTTGGAACCACTATATCCAATGGACAATTCTATGAAAACATAATCCCATTAATAATATTATTAATATCATTCTTGATCTTTTAAATTCCTTTACCTTATGGTGCAACCCCACATTCTTATCATAGTCTATTTAATAGACTAGATAGTTTATTTATACTTGACGTTCAATCTAAATGTCATAATCCAATTTTTATTGCATTTAGATTATAATATGATAAATTGAGTTAATGAGGAAATTCAATATGTTGAATGAAAATTAGATATTTTTGAAATGTTTGAAAGAAGTCGACTGTCTTTTGACTATGTGATCTTTTGAACTATCTTCTACTTTATCATGATTGAACGTTAATGATGAACTGTGTAAGTGCAAGCGTGTGCAAATGCAGGGAAACAAGTTGAAGGACGAGAACAGAGTTGAGGTAGGATCGTTTAGCTGGATTGTGTTGTACCCAAACCAAATTTTTTTGCTTCATCAAGACATTTTGCATAAAATAGTCTAAACCTTGCTAAATGATGTAAAATACAGTTTTGGGCAATATCAAGCATGGAGTTTTTGTCAATATTTTGTCAGTCAAAGTCAGTTTTATTGAACAGAACCTGAAGCAGAGACTCAGATTGGAGCTTTTCACAATGGAGGAGCATCTCACGATGGCGTTTCACATTGCACATGATGATTTCAGTGATTGAAACGGAGTTTTTAATGGTCAATTTATGAAGATTTCTCAGAAGAAAAGCAAGAAAGCGCAACTATAGCCTAGGGGCGCCCAGCTTTTTGAAGGTCAAGATCTTGTTGAAGTGCTCATACATACAGTCAATCTCTTCAAAATTGGTCTGGCTATCCGATGAGCTATCCAGCCAAGCTTTCCGATACCCGTAACTCCGGAAAACAGCATCAGAAGTTGAAATTCTCAAAGTTCCAGATATGAGAAATTGTCCTTTTTTAGGCAAAAGCGCAACTATAGCTTGAGGGCGCTCATCTTAAAGAGGGGGTAAGTCTTGGCATTTTCGATAGCGGATATAGTCAATCTGTTCACGTCTAGTCTGCTTATCCGACGAGATATCAAACGCAGTCATCCGAATCCCAGAGTTCCGGCAGCAGTTGTCTGAAGATCAGCTTATAATGGAGTTTTCACGTTTCTGAGCTTCTCCATTGGTTCCCAGTGCAACTGCAGCTCAGGGGCGCTGGTTTAAAGGACCCTTAAGATGGTGAAATTTGCAGACAAGGTCTTCCTGACATCAGTACTACTCTAGCCCAGCTCCGCGATGCATCATCCAGCTTGTCGATCCGACGTTCCAGGTGATCGTGGCAGAGGTTCTACCAAGCACGTAATTTCACGGGTGGACCAACATAAAATTTGCAGTGTATTTCTACAGTCCAGAGGCGCCTAGCCATCAGGCCTGTCAAATGAGGTCGTTCGCGTTCAAAGTCTTCACGGCTTTTAATCGCGATCATTTTATCTATTCAATGAGCCCAACCGTCAGCCTTCGGGATTTGGCGAACGCTCGTACGTGCGAGGTCTTTGGCGAAATGCTGAAGAGTGAAGACATC
>VDFB02361588.1:0-21314 GCA_007258455.2 Sequoia sempervirens
ACAACAAGCTCAATGGTATGCTCAACAACAACAATAAGGTTCCTATTTTCCTCATTTGAACATCATCAATTCAAACGCATCGGGAACATATTCATCACTTTCACAAAATCTCACACCTTCATACACCCCATATAACTCATCTCTCATCCCACTATATGTTCCTCCACCCAATCCAAAAGACGATCTAGAATCACAATTGAAATCACTTTCACAAGAAATGTAGGACCTTCACATGGGAAAGACAAAGAAGCCTCATACACAAAACTTGTGTCCTTACACATTTGATCAGACCATAGCAATCATACCATTCCCTCCCAGTTTTGAAATCCCCAAGTTTGACAAATATAGAGGGAGAGGAAGTCCTGTGGACCATATCAAAGAATTTAACATCATGTGCATGAAAGTGGCTTACAATGATTCATATCTAATGCACCTCTTCTCTCGAAGTTTAACAGGCACTACTATGGATTGGTTCTCTCATTTGTATCTTGGTATAAATTTTTTTCAAGAAATCACTGACAAATTCATTGATCACTTCTCCTTATATCTTGACATGGACGTTAGTCTAGAAGAGTTGTACACTCTCAAGGAAAATCTAGGAGAAACCTTCACAAATTTCTTACAATGATGGAGACAAAGAGCTAGTAAAAGAAAGTGGCCTCTTCTTGACGAACAACAAGTGGGAATCATTATAGTCAACCTTGATCCAAATCTATCATTCCACTTGAAAATGCAATGCATCACATGGTATGATGAGCTTGTTCCAAGAGTCGTTAACATTGAAAGAGCCTTAATGTCACAAGGAAATAATAAAGCTTACAAAGACAACCATCCTTCAACCAATTCAAATGAGAAACCTCATGTATGGGCTAAGAACAAAAATGTAAAAAACAACAGTATAGTAGATGCTAAGGTCATACTAAGTGCTCCTAGACCCAATAAAAATCAAGTTGCTAACATCCAAACAACTGTGCTACAAATGGTACCGCCTCAGAACAATCAGATCAATAACACCAACATGCAACCAAGGCAAACTGGTAACAGGAACAACTATCCCAAACACAAGTACACATAGTTATTGGAACCTATCGAGACAATCATGAAAAAATTGGTAGAGTCAATTTTGATAACACTTTCTAACTTTGAAAACTACCAAGAACCACAAGAAAATCCATCATAGTACAAAGAACGCAATCTCTATGACTTTCATAAAATCAAAGGACATAAAATGACAAATTGCATGAAACTCAAGAATATCATCCAAGACCTTAGAGAATGATACCATATTCGTTGAGGTACTAACTGGAAACTAGGATCTCAAGATATACAAGATCCCTATGCTTGATCATAACAAAGCAAACAAAAATGGCAAAGCTAAGGATTACACTAATGTTTAGCATACTTATTCCAATGTAGTTTCCTCCTATGATAGAGTTATCACTATTGTCACCATCAAGGGAGCTAGTATAGAATGTGGAGTCACCACACGACATGGAAAAATAACCATTTAAGGAGTTGTCCCGATTCAATCTAGGACACAACCTACTTTGCCCGCATCTAATCCTAGCAAGTATAATCTTGTAGATCAACTTAAACAAACCCTCACTTAGATGTCAATCTTAGAACTCCTAAAATTATCTCCTGCACATAGGAAAATACTGGAAAAATCCTTGTCTGAGTCATCTGTTCCTAAGAACATTGATACCGATCAATTTCAAGCTATGGTAGGACATATTTCCAACCATATTATCACCTTCTCTGAGCAAGATTTTCCATCACAACCATCTTATAATTGTGCATTACACCTTGAGGTTGTCATTCATAAAAATAAGGTCAAAAGAGTCTTGGTAGATGGAGGTGTTGTTCTGAACATTTGTACCCTGTAGTTAATCAAGCATTTAGGATATTCAGAAGATACTATTGAGAAAACAAAGAGTACCACCATTAGAGTATATGATGACCAAGAGAGTGTATCACAAGGAATCATTGCACTTCCAATCCAAGTGGGACCCATATTGTAGAAACTACATGCCAAGTACTTGATCTTGATCTTCCATATAACATACTACTTGGTCAACCTTGGATCCATGCTTTGAAAGCTATAGCCTCAACCTATCATCAATGTGTGAAGCTTCCTTTTGAAGGCAAAGAAATCACTATCCCTGGAGATCCTAAGCCTTTCTACTATTGCAAAATCCTTGAGGCCAAATTTTATAAGATCCCAAAAATACCCAAAAATGATGAAGGACCTACATCATCAAGCTTATTTATTGACCCATCATCCCTAGCTTCTACCTCGACATCATAAGTGCCAATTGTGAAAAGAATACTTGATGTCAAAGAAATAATCCAAGATGATGGTTGTGGAAGCTACAAAATATTGAAAGACACGTTTGTCTTAGGAGAGTTACCTATTTCTCCTCAAACTTATGGGAAACCAACATCTAGCACCAAGGAACCAGAAACAATCAAGATGGCAGCTACTATCTTCACCAAATGGGAGACTTGAATCAAGAAGACATCCATGATCAAGATATCTCTAAACTCCTCTATCAAGATGAATGACCTATTCCTGTTCTTCCCATGGAAGATGACAACAAAGGTCTATAGCTAATGCAGAGTATGGGGTATCACAAGAATGCGAAGCTAGGAAAAAATTACAATGGTTTACTAGAACCCATCATTCTTGAGAAATGACTAAAAAATCTTGGCTTAGGTTGTACTACTAGCAAGGTCACACTTACTGGAAAAGGTATTGCTGCTAAATGAGTCGAGGCTTCCTCTTGGTCACCTACATCATGTGATACAACCTTATATGACTTTCCTCTTGATGTTGCTAACCTATTTGAGAACAACACCCTCTTCATGATATCCATAACATCCTTTGTCTCAAATGAACAATCAACTAAAATATGCCTAGTATACTTGCAACTCATTGACATGGACCAACAAGGACCACCAGTTCTAGATTTATTTGAAAATGATGAAGCAATCTCAAAACTCATGGGACTCCGAGATAAATTATCATGGGTAGATCACAAAGTAGTCTTTGACATAGAGCTCGAAACAGGGGTATACTATGGCGAGATGATTGAATATTCCTTCAGTTGCAAAATAAATGAAATGCAATTCACATGTAGATCCTTGAGTGAAAACCACATTGTGGCACTCTCTAGTCCAAAAATAGTAAAAAAAAAGGATGCATCCAATAGTGAAAACCTCTCTGAGGTGCCCAAGGATGAGGGATTCAATCTCCCCCTTAGTGCAATGCATCCAAAGAAGTCAACATTACTAGTAGAAAAGGCTACTCCAGTCAATGTTGGAACAAAAGAAGCACCTAAGATCACTTTTCATGCTGAATCCTTGTTAGACGAAGAACATAACAAGAATGCAACATTCCTTAAAGATGGAAGAGCCAAATTTGCATGGTTATACATGGATATGCTAGACCTTGATCTAGAAGTGGCTGTACATCACTTAGCAGTTTATCTCAATGCCAAACGAGTTAAGTAGAAATTAAGGAAGATGTATCCTCAGATAGCACTCTTGGTTAAACTAGAACTACAAAAGCTTCTTGATGTTGGATTCATCCAACCAATACATTATCCTGAGTGGGTTTCAAACTTGTTACCAGTCTCAAAACTCCTTTGGGGAACATCGAGAATATGCACTGATTTCAAAGATCTGAACAAAGCATGTCCAAAGGATGACTTCCCTCTTCCCAACATTGATCTCATTGTGGATTTAATAGCTAGGCATGAAATGTTGTCGCTCATGGATGGCTTTTCAGGCTATAATCAAATCATAATTGACAAAGAGGATCAACATAAAACAACCTTTACTTGCCCATGGGGAACCTACTGCTGAAATGTAATGCCATTTCGGTTGAAGAATGCAGGAGCTACCTATGAAAGAGTAATGACCCTCATCTTTCACGACATGATTCACAAAACAGTTGATTATGTGGATGATATTTTGGAAAAATCAAAGAGAAGTGAGCACATACAAGTCCTAGGACCTATCTTTGACAAGCTTGAAGAATACAAGGTATGACTAAATCCAAAAAAGTGTGTTCGAGGTCATATCAGGGAAACTTCTTGACTTCATCGTTTCACAAAGAGGGATAGAAATTGGTCCAACAAAGGTAAAAGCCAACCTAGACATGGAACCACAACAAACATTGAAATAGATGAGTGGATTACAAGGAAGGTTGTAGTCCATCAAAAGGTTCATAGCTCAGCTAGCAAATAAGATTTATCCCTTTTAAGCATCTTCTTCATAAAGGGATAACTTACAAAATGGGATGACAAATGTAATAAGGCTTCCAACGGATCAAGGTTTATCTATTAACACCTCGGTGTTCATGCCATTGATACCAAATAAAGCCACTAATCTTGTACATCTCAAGCAACACCAATAGTTCATTGGAGCTCTTTTAGCACAACATGATGAAAACAAAAGAAAGAGCCATGCTACATCCATGAGAACCTTGGTAGGCTATGAGATGAACGCTATTCACCCATTGAGAAAGCATGCCTACGGTAGTTTTTGCTTCACAAAATTTTAGGCATTACATGTTGTCACACTAAATCAAGCTGATTGCAAAGATTGATCCATTAAAATATCTCTTATCCAAAGTAACCCTCACGAGACAAATGGCTAAATGGGTAATGATCTTGATAGAGTTTGACATAGAGTATGTAGAGTGCAAGGTAATCAAAGGACAAGTGATCACAGACCAACTAGTAGAAGCACCCATCTATGATGAGAACCCTTTAATATTTGAGTTTCCTAATGAATTAGTGTTCCTTATTAATCTCACAGCTTAGTGGAAGATGTACTTTGATGGATCGTTCACCCAACATGGATCAGGAGCCAACATTATTTTCATCACCTCTAAGGTGATTGCATCCAAAAATTATACAGACTATCATTCCCATGTACCAATAAAATTGTTGAGTACGAAGCCTTGATCATAGGTCTTAGGATAGAAATTCAATGGTAGATACAAGAAATGAAATTCTATGGAGACTCACAACTGGTTATCAACCAAGTCAATGATGACGATCAAACTAAAGATGACAAGCTTAATCCTTACAAGGAGATGGTGGAGATTCTCAAAGATATTTTTATAGATATAACTTTTGAGTAGATTCCTCACATGAACAATAGAGCAGTAGATGCCATGGCAACAATTGGATCACTAGTAGACATGCTGAACAACATCCTTCAATGTGAATTCTTGGTAGAAAAAATTCTCATGCCAATGTTCGAAATCCCTGAATTTGAATTCTTGCATGTCATTGTTGGTTCTAGATTCCTGTGGTACCATGACATTTTTACTTACCTTAATAGATGAACCCTTCCATCAGACATCACCCCGAACCTTAAAAGGACCTTTGTCAAAAAGGCATCTCAATTTGTGATCTTAAGTGATACCCTTTACCGTCGAAGCATCAAAGGGACATTACTATGATGTCTTAATGAAGAGGAAGCCTTAACTACTTTAACAGAAGTACACGATGGCATATGTGGGTCCCATTCTAGCAGTATGAAATTAGCCAAGAAAATGTTGAGGACGAGGTACTATTGGCCAACCATAGGAAAAGAAGCTCATCAGTATGCAAGGAAATCCATCCAGTGTCAACATGGGGATCTGATTCATGCTCCAACTCAAGAATTACAACCAATGATCACACCATGGAATTTTTCATAGTGGGGACTTGACCTCATAGGAAAATTCATTCCAACCTCATCCAATGACCATAAGTTTATCATAACCACCACCAAGTACTTTACTAACTAGGTTGAAGCCATTCCTATGACCTACATAGCAGGGAAGCAAATAGCCTAGTTTATCCTGAATTACCTAATTTTCCATTATGGTGTACCACAAAACCTCATCTTAGACAACAAAACACCATTCAAGAATTAGGATGTGAAATAACTGTGCCAAGATTCAATATCCAACACTGATTCTCTACCCCATACTATCCCCAAGGCAATGGCCAAGCAAAAGCAATGAACATAACTATCCTAAAAATCCTAAAGAAAATAGTTAATGAAGTTGGTTGTGACTAGCATTTGCAACTAAATCCCTCTCTTTGGGCTTATCGAACCAGTATCTACACACCTATAGGTGCAACCCCTTTCTCCCTTGTTTATGGATTAGAAGCCATCTTGCCTATTAAAGTTGAGCTCCCATCATTGCGAGTGTCACTAAAGAATCTGATAACTGAGGAAGAATACAAAGTGTCTCAACTAAATGAGCTAGAATTCCTAGATGAACATAGCCTTGATTCCCTTCATATGCCCAAGGCTAGGAAACCAATTGGCGGAAACTGTCAATGACCTCTAGGGCCAGAATCGTCGGTCCCCATGTCAGAACCTCTCTAGCCAATCTGGAAAAAATGGTTCTATAAGCATCATCAGGCCTGTCTTGTACATCGCCAAACTATCTAGCAACCCTGTCAAGAAGGTAGTGCACAATCATGGTGTGCTCTCGACCTTGCAAATATCAAGTCTTTCTGGAAAAATAAAGCTGCTATACATCATCAAACCATGGCGGCATTTGAAGCCATGGGCACCAGCAGAATACTGTCATATCATCAATCATCCATCTCCAATATGGGAGCCCAATCTGTCTAGTGTACTTGAGTGTGATGGCACCTCAATATCTCCATACAACAACATCATTTGGCTCCATGTTTTCCATCTGTAGAATGGGCCAAAGCACAACAATATGCTTCCATGCCCAGATGTGAAGGAGAGTAACACTTGCACCGAGGGCTCTCCCATTGCAGTAAACAAAATCATGAAAATAATGATATATAGGGAGGCCAACATCATGGGCCCCCACACAAAAAGAGTCCTCCTATACAACATCCACTACCATTCCAAACCCTATCATGGATTGAAAAATTGGTCGTGTCTATTTGGAGCTGCCTAACCTGAAATGATGGTCACAACAATCAATTTGAATGTCGACACGTGACCTTTTTATGCCTCTAAATCAATCTATGATGTGATCAATGCGATCTGGTCCATCTCCATGACCTCGAGACATGCATCAAATCCGACATCGGGGTCATAGATCATGCAATCACTATGGATAGGCAATTTCAATATCCACCACACATCCTCCAAGGTCACTATTGCTTCCCCTGTCAAAAGGTGGAAGGACAAGTTCTCACTGTCCCATCTCTCGCATAGTGCTTTCATCATAGCCAAATGCGTCCTAACAAATGGTGCGTATGCAATATACCATAATCCGATCTCTCCCAGGTGCTCTTGGCACAACTCTGAAAGATCACCTAATCTCTCTAGTATAGTCGGCCTATGCTCCCTTGAGATCAACGGTGGGAAGACCTCTTGCACCCACGAAGTGTACGACATTAGGAAATCATCAAAATCTAAAGTTATTTGGAATTTCTGACTTAGAAATTACAATAGCGTCACTATTTACAATAGCATCGCTATATTCAAAATTCAAACAACACCACTTGATGCATTTCAAATTTCAAATTCACAAATGCGTCACTAGACAAGCTGGCATCACAATTTAGACTTTGGCATGACCTAACCCTAACTTTAAATTCAACAAGTGCATCACTGGATACGATTGCATCACCATTTAAAATTTGAAACCCTAACCAAAATCAAAATTCTAACACCTAATAAATGCATCGAAATTTCAAATTTCAAATTAGGTTTCGAATCACATACCAGTGGTCTTGTGCCTAGAAGCCGCTGGAACTCATGAACTCTATCATAGATGTGTTAGGGAAGCTCACGACATGCCATTTTGTCGAAGGGTCAAAGCTCAAAATGTAAGAATTTCTTGTGTGAATGCACAAATGAATTGAAAATGACCCCTCTTGACCTATTTAAGCTGGAAAATTAGGGTTTTTTGCCCTAATTTAACCTTAATAATGGGGTTTATAATCATCTTCACAAATTCTGCCAATTTGGACCTAATTTTGCATCTTTTTTTGCATTTTTGGCATTATTCTTACATCCCAGAACCTTTTTGGACCCTTGGGGCACCTTTTGAACCTTTATCGAGAAATCAACCTAAAATTTGAAATTTCTGCCCGATTTCTCGAGGGGGTAGGGAGTCACTTTTATCCTTCCATTGGGGCATCTAAAAATCATTTTTTATTTATTTGGGCAACATTTTTAATCTAAAAAGCATTGTTCTTTGAATCAAAGCAACAGGTACCTTGCTTCAAAGAGGGGAAAAATGTAGACACTTTAAAATGTCCTAATTGATGTCATACACTTAAAATAGATTTATTAACATCATTTCCTCTTTAACCACCCTCTTTTCACTTAATTAATTCAATTATCCTAGCTAATTAATTAATTGCATCATTTTCGTCTATTTGGCCTAATTAATTAAATCGGGTTAATTAATCTCTTTTTGCACTAACACTTCATCTAATTAAATTAAATAAATCAAAATATTTAATTTAATCTCCTAAGGTATCTTATTAATTTAATCTCCTAAGTTATCTTATTAATTAAATAACCCTAAGTTATTTAATTAAATATCATTTCACCACTCCCCCATTTATTAAATCATCCAATTTAATAAATATCTCTTAAATCTTCTAAATCCCTAATTGCATAAATTAAACCTTGTTTAATTAGAAATTAAACTAATTTTCCTCTAATCAAAGGGAATACTCCCATGGAATATTATTTATCCTTTTTACACAATTAAAACTTTGTTTTAATTTATAAAATACCTTTTTTCCTCACCCTAAATGAATATTCCCTCTCCTCCAATCAACTCACTTAGCTTCTTTAACAAGATAAACCCTTTAAACTCTTTGGAAAGTTACCTTTGACCTGTGTGAGCAGGTCAAAAGTGTGTTTGTTTGAGGCAAGTGTGAGCCTTTGATTAACTTTCATCATGATCCATGATCCATGCTTCTCATCCTCTTCATCTTGAACCATTGATTAAGCTTTTTGATCTCAACCATCCATTTCTCATTTGCTCTCCTATAAATAGATCACTATTTGGAGACAAATGAATCCATCTTTCATTGCAAACTTATGCTGTTGAATTTACTCACATACTCACTTATATTTTACTCACTTTTTAGCTTGTTTTAGTTCATTTTAATTGCATAATAGCTTAAAGCATCCATTAATGGCTTCCATGCATCCATCTTAGTTTGTAAATAAATTAGGGTTTTCATCTTTTAGCATAATCTTAGCTTAGATTAGTTTAGCAATTGCACAATTAGATCATTTGTAGCATAAAATCATGGTAACTTAGCTTCCATCATGTTCATTTTTACATAATTTAGGTTTTCACACATCAAACACCATGATTTCATTGATTCTCTTCCATAGAATCGACTAAAACAAGCTCACAAATCATAGGATTGGGAAAGGGTCATCGTTCCACATTGACACGACACCAATTCCACAAGATAAATTTTGAATGGATTATCTAATAGATGTTTTGATAGCATTCATAATTGAGTATGTTAGGTGTTGATGAAATATTTAGTTTTAATCTTTTTTGATCGATCTTGTTGAGATTTGAGTATTGGTGGGTCTATTATGCTTCGATTCTTCATGAATCAAGTGTAATTCAACCCATATCGGTATCCTCACATTGAAACAAGGAAACCTAATTTTAACTTTACCATGACCAAAAATGTCTAAATGAGAATCATCACCCAAGTACACCTTACCTCCATCAAATTCTTCATATTCAGAAAACCAATCTTTATTAAAGGTCATATGGAAAGATGCACCTGAGTCAATTAAATATGCATCATTACTTGCACGAGTTACCAAAGATGCAATGAATGCGTCACCATCTTCCTTCTCAGACTCAAAATTAGAATCAAATTTCTTCTTTTTCTTCTTTTTTTCTTTTCTTTTTTTATGAACATGTCTAGGTTTACCGCAGTTCCAACAAATAACTTTGGACTTTCGAAGAGATTTAGATCTCCCCCTAGACAAGTGGATTTGTCATGCTTCTCATTCTTCTTTCCTTTTTCCTTAGATCTTCCATGAACATTTAGGGCCTCCTTGGTAGTGATGGATACCTTCCTCCTCATCTTTGAAGAAAGTAAAGAACCCACCACATCTTCAGTCTTCAAAATAACATAAGTACTCCCAATAGCCAAAAAAAAAGAATCCCACAACAAAAGAATCCCACAAATCAAACAAAGAACAAAGCAAGATCTAGCATTTCTCCTTCTCATCCATTTTGACACCAACTGATGTCAATTGAGTGACCAACATAATAAATGCTTCTAGATGATCTGCGATTCATCCACCCTCTTCCATTCTCAAGGAATATAACTTCTTTGTCAAGAAAATATTGTTCACTAAAGATTTGGCCTGATACATCTCACCAAGTTTCTTTCATAGTTCTGTACAAATATCTCCATTATGGAAATTAATTAAAATAAATTTTCCAAGTACAATATAGTTCGGGCCCTTGGCTTTATGGTCCATAACATCATATTAAACAACGAAGCGAGGATTTACTTGAGGCCTTGAAACATTCTCATCAAAAACATCCCACAGATCTTGATTAATCAAAAAATCCTCCATCGTTAGCTTCCACATCTCAAAATTATTTCTAGAGAATTTCTCCACCTCTATTCTCCTTGATGAAATTTCCATCTAAAAAATTCTTGCAACAAGATCACAAAGTATCTTTTGCACAAGCTCCCACTCAAATCTAGATTAGTTCAAAAAACCCAGCAACCCACAAATGAAACAAAAGGTGATCAAGCTCTGATACCACTTGTAAGGAAGCCAAGGTAGAAAAACAACTTCCTACACTAATCTTGAGAGGAGAATAATGTAAAATTTTATAGATCTTTAACAATTATAGAAGCTTAAATAGAAATAAACACAAAAATCATGCATACCACGACACAGTGATTTACATAGGGAAAACCCTTTTGGGAGAAAAACCCCACACTCCAAAAAGCCGCCCAATATATATTATTCAGTAAATAAAAAAGATTAGAATATACTTGCAGATCAAGCTTCTCACAAGAGTATCACCACTCAGAGATCAAGAGACAACACAACTGCTATTAGACTCTCATAATACATCACTATTTCTCTGTACCATAGTCATAATATAGGCCCCTCATAAAATAGGTTTACATTCTGGGGAAAGACATGCCAACAAAATATCCACCATTAGATCTAAAACCTAATAATTAAAAGTATAGATTTATAATGTATCATTTATCTAATGTATGTCGGCCATTTTAATAGTTTCCTAAAAAAGTTAACAAAAAATTGTTTACACTCATCCCACTCTCCCCCCTTATACCATTGTATACACTGATCAGTGTAACTAGGAAATATATACATAAATATATATATGCATCCTATCAACAATAAACCGTATATAATTGCAAGGTTGAGACACAATTTCCCAATACTCCACACTTTAAGGATGAAGAAACCTCACCACTTTATCTCCTAGTTATTAAATAATAAACTCACTTTATTATCCTAAACAAGTTTAATAAAAGTGTAGGAAAAATTTATAACTAAGGGAAAATAAATTAACCCACTAGGAAAATAAAAATCTACACCAACATGAAATTGTCAGTTGTGACAATTTATGACACTATAATTATAAACAAATTCAATTTTTATGAAATCCATGTTCAAATTACTATTTTTTTCTTGCTAAATATCTTAATAAGTTACCTAGACTCATGTTCAACACTTCTATCTATCTATTTGTCTTTGGATGATACATTAAATTGAACTTTTAATTTATCTTTATCTCCTTTCCTGTAATTTTATACAGTAATAACAAAATTTTGTATTGATTGAAATTATACTCCTTGGTAATCCACACAACCTCACAATTTATTTGAAAAATATTTGAGCTACATATATCACAAATTTTTTTTACATGCTCTAAAATGGGCTATCTTAGAATTTTTTTCAAATTCCAGACAAATAGAATCATAATATCTTTGCATTCTTTCCCAATTTGATGTAAAATACATTGATATCCTCCCAAAACTTCACTGGAATTGGCAATGGTTTATACAATCCAACGTTTTGACTACTACCTTTTGCAATATGACAAATTCTAAACTTTTGAATATGTTTTTACATTCTTATGTATAATTATATTGAAAATAATTTTCACTTTCTAATGTTACTATCTTGTCTACACCAAATTTCTTGCTAGTATACCTTTATGCTTCTCTTTTATCAAATTCTCTCATTGAAATTCTAAGAATATATAATTGGCTTCCTTTAAATAAGATATTATTTTGAATAAAATAGTCTAGCCACTTAGTTCTATCCATACTTATAGGTTTCTTACATGCTTTTCACGCTTTTACAAAATCATCACCAATTTCATGCAAATATTTCTAAAGACAATGAAAATAAGGGGGATGATAAATATTAATTGCAATCAAATAATATTAACCTTACTCTTTAATGTTCCTTGGATTGAGTTAGAAGAGGTAAGTTACCAATGTTGATAGATCTCATAAGATCTCTCTCAACACCTCTTGATGTGCTCTAGATGGCGTGGATGAGTGTTGAGAAAATGTAGACTGCATGGAGATCCAACAACATAATTTTGTGATGGGATATGCTTATTGATTTTGGCTTGGAGAGGGTTTGATTCATACATTTGAGGATGGGTTAATCAATGACTTGGATTTTATTTTAAGATCAAGGGATAGGAATGATCGAGAGATTATAGAGTTGATGAAATATTGTTAAGTGGTATCCTTTGGTTGATGCACATCAAGAGGATCAAGGAGATATGAAAAGTTAGGACACAGGAATGAGTGGATATACGCATGCGACTTCTTTTACATGTGTGAGAGAATACATGGAGAAGAAGGACTTGAAATGTGTCCTCTTACACATGATGTAAGGACATAGAGATGAGGAGGAGACATGTTAAATTCTCACATGTATGAGAATCACATATACTTAATAGAGGGTTATGATTGTCTAGAAATAATGGATAACTAAGATTTTATCATGGGTTTTTAGGGATAAGTAAGATTTAGGTGTAATTGATTAAACTAATTACAATTATATATGTACAAGAGATTAATTAGTTCATTAATTTGATTTAATCAACTAGTTGGATTAAAGTGGGAAATAATTAAATAAATAATTAAATTTATTTAGTTCTTGTGGGATATGAATATAAATATTAGACTTAATTAAACATTTATTTAGTTAAGGGTGATGAATAAGGAAAATTAATTAATAAATTAAATGAATAATTAGTTGATGAGGAATAAAATTAGGTTGGATTAAGTGTGGATGATTTTAGGTGTTATATTTTTCCCCTCTTTGAGATGAAATTGTGATTAGATAAAGCAATGTTGTTTCAAAGAAGAATAAAAAATAGTGGCTAAAAAGGGATGAGACTAGTGGCATAATTGTAATTCCCCAAGCCATACACCTAGTGTCATGAAAATAGCAAATTGCTTTTTTGCAGGAAGAACTTTTTTGCAAAAGTGGTTTTAAATGTTCTTGTGCACTTAATTTAGGCGTATGCATTTATGCTAAGCACTTCGTGTCATACCAGAATAATGACAGAGAACTAAAAGGTAGAAATGTATAAAGTGATGAATCTTGGGGATCAAAAGACATTGAAGTCTATTTTATATGCCAAATCCAAATGTGAAAGATTGATTTTAAACCCAATTTTAGATGTGAAAAGATATCTCAAATAAGAGTTTCTAAGGAAAATTAGATAAAAAATATGAATAAAGAAATTATGAGAAATTTTAAATTTAAAAGAGAAAGAGTGATTTGAACGAAGGTACTCAATTTCCAATGCTAAATTTAAGAAAAATAATTGATCCAATGCTAGAAGTTGCAAACCATATTTTCAACCTTTTTGAAATTCAAAAGATCTAATACCTACACACAAATATCAACATCATAAAATCCTATTAAAAATTAACAAATCAAATTAGGGGGTTATATACAAGTCAGATCTATCAAAGATGTTAGAAATTTAAATATATACAAATCAATAATCAATTAAAATTAATTTATAATTTCTCACTGTCCATTGATCAGATGCATAATGGATTAGATCAAATGTGTAACATAGTAGATCAAAAGCACCACATAACATATAACATGTGTGATAGATTGTCTTCAAAGTGCAATAAAATATATTAGATATGTAACATAATATATTAGAAGTGTGATAGATTTGATTAGATGTATTATAGGCCGACTCCAAAAGTGTGATAAAACAAATCAAAAGTGTAAAAAGTCACCTCAAAAGTACAAAAAAATATATTAGATGCATGACAAGTCTACTTAGAAGGACAAACAATTGCCTCAGAAGAGTAGCACAAACCTTGAAATGCACATATCTATGATTTTATTATAAAAATTTGGTTGATAGTCAAATGCTAAGTGATTATATCAAATGTGCCCAGTGTTGATTCATTTGTGTGGTAATTCAACCAAAAGTATTGTAGGTCAAATCAAGTGTGCCCATAATAGATCAAATATGTTGATAAGAACATGTAACCTTCAAAAACTATTTTTTTAAAATAGTGTTAAAAATTAGGGACATGGGTCCCACTGAGCGTTCCAAAACATGGATGATAAAAATGCGAATAATGTAAAAAAAGAACAATGCAATGAAATTATCAAATTCACACTCAAAAATCACTCAATCAATATTAAGATCTATGCGTGAATCAAATAAAAAAATTATACCATAACAAAGACCTTGATTTGTTCCGTTACTTCTTTGATATTTGTTTAAATTCTTGATATGTTGGGTGCTCTTCAAAATTTCATAACCATGATAACACAATGATAGTATGATAGCCAAGATAATGATATTTTCTCAAAGATAATGGATAGAAAATGATATAGATAGTAGCTCAAGATAGTAGTCCTCTAGGATAATGATACTCTCAAGATAATGTTCTAAATCTAGCTTTGCTTGCTAATGATATGCAATTATGCCTTAGGAGATAATGTGTGAATGAAATGTTTTATTTACATGTTTCACTTGATATTTGATCAATGGTGGAGATTAATTAGAAGAATCTTTTGATAAGAAAAAATGAGATAGGGTAGGAGCTAAAATTAGATTCGATTGATGAGGTGTAATAGTTGAAGGAATTGAATGAATTTACCTAATTCATAAAGTATAGTTCAGGAAATAAATAAAATATTAATTTAATTTATTTTAGAAGGAAAAATTTAATATAAATTATAAAAGAAGTGTTAAACTATTTAAATAAAATTAAAAAAATTATTTAATTATAGTGGACCAAAATTAATGTTAGAGGGACAATGATAAATTAATTAAATAATTAAAAATTATTTAATTATTGTAGATACAATGAAAAATTGAGATAATTAAATTATTGTAGAATAAAAGAGGAAAATATTAGATTAATTAAATAATTAAATAATATTTAAATAATATAGATAGAGGAATTGATGAAAAAATGATATAATGGAAAGATGGAAAATGAGTTAGTCATTTTAAGTGTCTATAGAAACAATGACCATAGGTTATTATCTAAGAACTATACTTATACTTTGAGTAAGGATATATTTGATTTATGATTAAACTTGATATACTTGATTACTTGGATGCATATTTATACATGCCTATAATATAATGAAAACATGAAAATGGGTTTAGCAGAGAATTCATAACCCTTTGTGATAATTGATAGCTCTTATATGAAGAGTCTTAAAGTTGAACTTGATCAATTTAAATAATTATTTATCCTTTGATAAACGTAGGAGGTAATTCCCTATGTACTTAGTCATTAAGGACATGTTTTTAGATATTTTATTAAAACCGTCAATTTTATTAAATGTTGGGAGTGCATACTGGTGCACAATAGTAACATTACTACTTAATTTATTTAGTTGGATTCCTACCACATACTTGTAGGTGGTTTTTAGTTGGTATAAACTCTTAAATCAACTAGCCAAGCATGTGATAGGATGGTTAGTTATGATGCAAATATGCTTATATTTCAAACATTATACTATTATGTATGCTTGAATGTGAAATAATAATTCTTGATAACTAGTTTGAGATAGAGGTGTGTGAATATATGACATACATTTCCATTTCAGAATATATATTTGTTTATCAATTACTTTGGCCAAAGTAATGAAAAATCATTGCTTGCATTGTTGGTTCTCTATGTTTACTTATTTGCAAACATCTCCTTGATCTTCATTCATATTCCAATTCATCATTGGAATTTTAAACTTACTAGTCTACACATTTATATCCCTATGAATGAGATTAATGCAGATTTATCTCTTCTTGTGCACTTAGTTGTACCATATCCATCAACAAAAATCTATTTCCTTTAAAGGAAAAATCAATACTAGTGCTAAAACTTTCTCCTCTATTGTAAACTCTCTCTCCTCTTCCTCTATGCCACCTACATGACATGTTGCTTCATATTCCTTTTCCTCTAATAGTAATTCTTCTTATATCAAGAATCAAAAACTTGCACCTCCATATCTTATGTCACCATGTTTCTCTCTTCTTTATTATCCTCCTACATTCAAGGAATCATTCTCTTTCTTTTCCTTGCTTAATACTTTCGAATAAAATAATATGAGATAATCCATATAATTTATCATCTTCCATTTCTTTCTCCTTTTCCAGATAAATAACTAGTTTCTTCACATGTCCTCCATCAAAAGTATTTGTTCTCCCTCTGCTACATTTTCAATACTTATTATGTACCAATTTTTCATCAATTCCTTAAATTATCCCAACAAGAGCATCCAAATTTTCTCTTTATTTTTTTAAATATTTTTCTCTATATCGTCCTCCTCTATCTCCTTCCTAAATATGATTCTCATTGAACTTTTCAAGTTTAACCCTCTTATTCTCCTTGATGACATATTGACATGTATAACTACTCAAACACCACACACCATAATAATAAAGATGCATATGTTGATATAAGACATTCATACTCACTCATAATCATAATGAATCATATAATCTATACTCCAACCCACAACTAGTTTGCATAAACAACCTAAATATTCCCTCTATGCAACAATGATACTAGAAGATATAAACTCTCGTAAATCCATCTATCCAATTTCCACATAGTGAATGGTTTTACCACATGGTACCTTATGCTCAAAAACCCTCTTTGTTGGAGGAAACTTAAACACTTTCCGAAGAACAAGACCTACTTTGATACCAAATAATACAATCAATGGTAAGGGGCCAAATGAATGGAAATATTTTCCTTGTAGAAAAAAGTAACAAACTAAAAATATAAAATTAGAATTATTTCAAAACCTAAAACATGGAGGTAAAAACCTACCCATGAGGGAAGTCAACAAACTTGAAATTCAAGGGTTTTTAGTATTCATTGGGTAACAAATTTGAGTGAATAAAGTCACTATCTATAAGGATATTTATCATAAACAAGTATTTATTTTTCTTATGACATCCCCAAATCATTAGAAATATTTTCCCATGACAAAAAGTAAATCCCATAACAATGTACTCTCAAAACTATCCATATTAAAAGAATTTTCTTGCTGTGATAATTTGAGTAGAATATTAACTTATATAAAAAACATAAAAATATCAGTCCTACAAATAAAATCACTCTTAACTAGATTCCAACACCTAATCTAGACATGAAAAATCACTCCAAAATGTACTCCAACATAGGTAGTTTGAAGCATTCTTATTATATAATTAAGATCTCAAACTTGAAAACATATCTCACCTAGCCATCATACACTTCACATTGTTTTCTAATATCTAAAGGAGAAAATTCAAACACACTCCCATTCCTTCCTTTTAGCAAATTCCTTCACTAGGCACCTAGGAGAGAAAAAAATATGCAATCACAAAATGCCAAATGGTCCCAACATTGAAGAGAGTGGTATCTTGTCAATCGAGGGTGATAGGGAATTCCTGCATTTTTCATCTGACTGCTTTGAAACATAGGGCTGCTAATAGAATCACTCATATTGTTTCTAATGGAACTAGTTTTGAGGAGGAAGATGATATTAGGGAACAAGCTGTCCTTTTCTTTAGGAACCTTCTTTCCTGTAATGGAGAGATTGTTACTGAAGCTCAAGATTCTTTGATTGAAGCTATACCTCAAGTGATTGGTCATAATGAAAATTGCCTAATCACTGCTATTCCTTCCAAAGCTGAAATAAGGAAAGCTGTCTTCTCTTTTGATGGTAATAAAGCTCCTGGACCTGATGGTTTTCCTTTATTCTTCTTCCAAGTGTTTTGGGAAATTGTTGAGCCAGATGTGGTGAACGCTGTCAAGGAATTCTTTGGATCAAGACATTTGTTGAAAGAATTGAATGCAACTTTTGTGGTCCTTATCCCTAAAAAATCTGGGGCTTCAGAGTTTCAAGCTTTTCGGCCAATCAGCCTATGTAATTCTATTTATAAAATTATTTCAAAGGTGTTGACTTCAAGAATGCTTTCTATGCTTCCCCAAATTATTGCTCCGCAGCAGAACGATTTTGTGCCAGGTAGGTATATTATGGATTCAGTTGTTACTGTTCATGAGAACTTACATTTGTTAATGGTTTCAAAAACTGAAGGGTTCATTCTTAAACTGGACATTTCCAAAGCCTATGATCGGGTTGATTGGGATTTCTTGTTTAAAATTCTGGACAAGTTTGGTTTTAATAACAGAGTCATTCAACTGGTGAACTAGCTTGTTTCGATAGTTTCTTCAGCTGTCATTGTGAATGGGTCACCATCAAGGTTTTTTCAGATGTCCAGAGGCCTCAAACAAGAAGATCCTATTTCTCCTATTCTGTTTACTATCTTGGCTGAGAGTTTAGGGAGAAATATTAAAAAGCTTATTGATCAAAGATCCCTTGTTGGCTTAAAACCTTCCTCATCTCCTCTTACCTATTCCCATCAGCAATTTGTTGATGACACCATCCTTATGGGAAGATCTACTATGACTGAAGCTAAGACTTTTTTAAAAAAATTGAATCTTTATGAATCTGCTTCTGGACAAGTTGTCAACAGGGACAAGAGTTCAATTTTTTTCCTCAATACTCCGGAGTATAGACAAGTCAAACTTGCTCAAATCCTTGGATGCCGTGTGGAATCTCTTCCGTCAACCTATCTTGGCCTACCTCTTTGTTTTAAACCTTCAGAATCATTCTAGATTTCTTTGGTTGAAAAATTCAATAAGAAGCTATCGGGTTGGAAAGGAGCTCTTCTTAGTCAAGCTGGAAAAGTCCAGCTCCTTAAGGCTTCTCTGCAAAATCTTCCTACTTATGCTCTCAGTATATTTAAAATTCTTGGTAAATTTGTTGAGGCCATTGAAAAAATTCAGAAAAGGTTTCTATGGTCCGGAGTGGAGGACAAGAAGAGAATGCCACTTGTCGGATGGGATCTAGTCTGTAAACCCAAATCAAGGGGAGGCCTGGGTTTAAGGAAAATTAAAGTGTTGAACATGTCCCTTCTTGCTAAACAGATGTGGAGAACTCTTACTTTAAATGGAGAATGGCGTGATACCTTAAAGGCTAAATATTTTAATAACTATGAGTCTTTAAATGAAATTATAAACTCTTCTTCTTTACCTCGTGGGTCAGTCTGTTGGAATGATATGGGTAAAGGAAGAAAGCTATTGGAAATGGGATTGGATGGCTGATTGGAAATGGAAATTTTGTCAGGTTTTGGGAAGACAGGTGGCTTTTTAAAGATCCTTTAATCAGAATAGAGAAATTTAGTAAATGGATGAATGATTGTAAAAAGGAATTTGGAGTCATGGTTAAAGATTATTGGAGGAACGGAGATTGGGTTGATTTGAAGACCATTAGTTAGGATCTTGGCCCTGTTCAGTCGGCTTTCAGAGCCCTTAGACCAGCTCAACACCAGGTGGAGGATATTGCTGTCTGGTTAGACAACCCGTGTGGTTTTTTTTCAGTTGCCTTTGCCACTTCTATGTTGGTTAGTAAGATGGAGCCTCCTCCCTTCTGGGCTAAGGCTTGGATTAATCACTTGACTCCAAAAATCAATATTTTCTACTGGATAATGCTACAGAATAAGATTCTCACTTTGGACAATCTTGGAAAAAGAGGAATTCAATTACCAAACAGGTGTTATATGTGCAGGAATGAAGCCGAGACTGTTAATCACCTTTTTCTTCATTGCCCTTTTGTGTCAAATATTTGGGATAAATTTCTGGGGCTTCTTGATTTGGTGTGGGTTTTCCCTACTTCTGTCGAAGATTTTTTCAATCAATGGAAAGCTCCTTCAAAAAATCCTTTTGTGAGAAAGCTATGGTCTTTTATTCTTCCTTTTGTGTCTTGGAGTATTTGGAAGGAAAGAAACAATAGAGTGTTTAGGGATAAAGAGATGTCGAAAGGGGACTTGTTTGCTAAAATTGTAAGGGCTATAAAGGAAATTTTCTCTTTAATTCCTGGAAAAATGTTCGAGAATGCTTTCTAGTCTCCTTTTGATGTTGCTATGGCTGAAAAGTGGAATTCAAAATTAGTTGGGTCAAATATTCTCAAACCTGGAGTGAGTGGGAGAGATAATGCTAATTGGTCTATGCCGCCTTTGGGCTGGGTGAAAGCCAATTTTGATGGTGCGGCTAAAGGTAACCCTGGGAAAGCTGGTAGTGGGTGTGTGTTAAGGGACAACACGGGGGCTTTTATTGTGGCTTTTGCTATGGACATCAAAATTCAAACTAATCATGTTGCGGAAGCAGTTGGGGCTTTTCATGCGGTCAGCCTAGCCCTCAAGATCAACACGAAACATCTTTGGTTGGAGGGCGATTCCTTGAATATAATAAATTGTATTCTTGGGCTTACCCCCCCTCGTGGACCATAAAAAAATGGATCGAAGACACGAAAACTTTATTAAGAAAATTTGATAAAGTGAAAGTTTCCCATGCCTATAGAGAAGCCAATAAGGTGGCGGATTTCTTCACCAACGAAGGGGTTAGGAAGGGTGGGGAAAACACGTGGAGGAAGAATGATAACCTCCATCCTGAAGTGAAAGCGCTCATTTATTATGATTCAGTGCATGGAAGAGAAGGCAATCTTAGTCATAATGAAACAGATAAAGATCAGGTACATCGATTTCATTAGATTTGACGGGACCGGCGTCATTTTCTTTTTTAAGAAGGGACTATGGCACGCTTTCTAGGTGTTCAACAAAAAATACCTAAATAGGACCCAGGGCAACTGTTCAGTGTTTGTTGACAGTGAGCTGATCATGGGCGGAGAAAGAAAACGAGCGGAGCCAAGCAATTTCCAGGAGCACCAAAAGAATGCTAAAG
>VDFB02361589.1:0-16946 GCA_007258455.2 Sequoia sempervirens
CACTAGAAGTAGAATTTCCTAAGGAGCAAGTCATCCAATTGAAAGGGAACAAGCTTCCCTGAGGATTAATTTCTCTCAAAAATCTTTTTGATTGTGAAGATGCAAGAAATGGAAAGCAAAGATTCACTATAGACACAAGGGATTACGAAGAGCTAGATGTCAGAAGTGGCAGAAGGTTGAAAGTCGAAAGGGAAGTTCCTCACATGGACAAGAAGAGATTGAGGGATCTATGTTTCAAATATGACGAGGTTATTGCCTGGACCTATGATGATCTGAGAGGATATGACCCAAGCATAATTCAGCATACCATTGACTTGGTGGAAGGATCCAAACTAGTCTGATAGAAGCAAAGACCAGTCAATCCAAAGGTTGAAGCATTGATGGAAAAAGAGCTAACTAAACTGGCCGAGTCAAAGATCATATACGCTATCAAACATTATACTTGGGTGTTGAATCTAGTTCCAGTCTAAAAGAAGAACGGTGATATTTGACTTTATGTCAATTTCTAGGATTTAAATAAAGCTTTGTTGAAAGACCATTACCCCTTGTCGTTGATGGAGTAGATCTTGCAAACTATGGCTAGATCAGAGATGTTCTCTTTGCTAGATGGTTTCTCAGGATATAATCAAGTCTACATGAGGGAAACTGACCAACATATGACAACGTTTACCACAAAGTGGGGAATGTTTGCATATTCAAAGATGTCATTTGGGATTTCCAATCTACAATGGAATCACCTCTATGAATGAACCAAAAGGGACTACAATCTTTCTTGGGGAAGATCAATTTTGTTAGCAGATTTATATCAGATTTCATAGGCATTGCAAGACCAATTATGTCGATGCTTAAGAAGAACCTAATTTTCAAGTGGACCCCCAAAGGAAAAGCATCTTTTGAGCAGCTAAAGGTAGCCATTTCTTGCAGCCCTAGTGTTGGTCAACCTAGATTTTTCCAAAGAATTTCTACTCTATGTGTATAGTGGCCAACATAGTATAGCTTCAGTACTCACTCAAAAATGTGAGGAGGTAAATGGAGAGCATCCTATTGCATTTCATTCAAGGACCTTGAAAGGTTACGAAGCCAGGTACAATTTTGTAGAAAGAAGGCTTTTATCATTGCTAAAAGTTTGAAGAAGTTTTGACACTTGGTGTCAGCCAACAAGATCACTATTGTTGTAGCACATCCTAGTGTACGGGAATACATTACAAAAGGTGAGATAACTGAAAAGAGGGCAAACTAGATCACTAAGATCCTAGAATATGGTGTGGACATTAGACCAACCAAGCTTATTCGAGGAAGAGGTCTGTGTGAATACATTACACAGGAATCAAGTTGAGGAGAAAAAAGAGAGATTGATCAGGTCTACTTGAACCAATTCAAGTCCAAAGAATCTTGGGTGGTTGATCGGACACAATATATGCAAAAGGAGTACTACCCAACCAACCTTTTGTTCCATAAAAGGCAATACTATGGATTGGAAAGAATTAGGTATGTATTAATTGAGGGCATATTATTCAAAATAAATTATGATGGTGTACTACTCCTTGATATCTAGAGAAGGTATAAGCTGAAAGAGTTCTTAATGAATTCCATCATAGTCCTGAGGGTGGACATTTCTCCTCTAGGAATACTACTTTAAAAATCATGTGAGTAGGATATTATTGGCCCTCTATGTTTTCCGAAGCACACCAATTGATGCAAAAGTGTACCCAATTCCAATTTTTTTTGGCCAGAGAAAGAATGTTGCTTTTCCCCTTAGCCCAATTGTAACTAAGGAACCCTTTGCTCAATGGGGTTTGGATTTTATCAAAATGATAAATCCTATTTCCAGCACTAGACACAAGTGGATCCTCATGGCAACCAACTACTTCACAAGGTGGATGGAGGCTGTAGCCCTAAAAAATGCCACAAAGGGGGAAATTGTTAATTTCCTTGAAGAGCTAGTAGCTAGATTTGGCCTACCCAAGACTATCATATCCGACAATGTTCGAGCTTTGGCAAGATTAGGAATGTTAGATTTTACTACCAGACATGGTATTTTCCTTAAAACTTCATCAAATTACTACCTGCAAGGAAACGGGTTAGCAGAATCAACCAACAAAAAACTAATTAGGTTAATTAAGCGCATTGGAGCAGAACGACAAAGGGATTAGCACAAAAATTTGCTAGCTACTTTGTGGGCAGACTAGATTACTCTCAAGCAAATTCTGAAGAATTCCCCTTATGAATTGGTGTATGAAAAAGAGGTAGTGTTACTTGTTTCCATAGAGATTGTTGCTTTACAACTACTCAAGCTAGAACTCATCAAGCTAGAAGAACTCCTCAAGCTAGAAGAAGATAGAGAAAAAGCTTACGAAGCCATGATCACCTATCAATAAACAGTAAAGTAGTGGCTTGAAAAAAGACTTCTAACCCAGAATTTAAAGATGGAAGCTTAGTGCTAAAGTATGATGAACGTACTACAAAATTAGGGCAACACATAAAATTTAAACTGCTATGGAAGGAACCCATACGAGATTAGCTCAAGGAGAAGGTTCTGCTACGAACTTGAAGACATATGGGCAATACTTTAGATATACCAGTGAATGGTATTTTTTTTAGGTTATTCCATTAAAATATGTTGTTCTTTAAAAAATTTAATAGTTATTTACCATATCTAAAAAATTTTGTAAATACATTCTAAATTTTGAGAATAAGCCATCTGAGAACAGCACTAAAGAAATGAAAAGTTGTATTATATTATATTCAATGAAAAATTTACAATATAATGAAAAGCCTGAGGCTTAGATTTTAACATGAGGCTCTCTTGAGCAAACCTGAAAGAGTAGCAGAGAAAAAAGAAGCAAAAGGGAGGCAACGTGCAAAAACAATAAAGTAGAGCCTCCAACCATTGTTGACGAAGTGAGAAGGGCTTGTTATCAAGTTCTTCTTCTTCTTATATGACGGGTGCAAAAAGGGGCTGAACACACAACACACTCGGGCTCCACACAACATAGACCTAGGGCCTATTCACCATGACTCTGCACCAGGAAGTTGAAGTGCTTCCGCCAAACGAGTCCCATAGTGTGCTCCATGCCGTATTCTCACAACATAAAAGTGGTTGTTGGTTGAGAAGAGAAGCGATGCATCTCAAGGTCCATAGTGTGGAAGTTAGAAAGGAAGGGAAACCAGGGTACGTCTATTCTAAAGTCCACATGCCTATGAAGGTCCATGGTGCTCAGGATACCATCATCAAGAATGGCTACTTGTACTGTCTCGCCAAGCCTTTCCATGAGTGAAGTGTCAAACATCTAGTGGTACAACTCAATTATCATGGGCTTGGACACATTCAGGTCAAGCAGTGAGGCCATGAAGTGGGAAAGGATGTTACAATTGCTCTGGAGCTAGTTTTCATTGTTGAAGAAGTCCAGACCAATTACCCACTTGAATGTAACCATGACGAGGTGGTCACATTTCTTCACCAGGTGCTTAATTTGGTCATTAGTGACCTCTCTCACAAAGCAGTATTGTGGCCTCTATGGGAGGAGCTAAATAGGGGTGCCCAAGCTAGCAGACATTTTGAAAGAGCAATGGATTATGGCGGAATGAAAGATAGTGGCATGCTTACTAAACTAAAGGAGCTATGTTTTCAAATGAATATTGCAAAAGGTGGCATAGCTATATATAGAAAGTGAAGCCGAAAAACCTAACTAATAGAAAGTCTATTTCTGGTCAGATGACAATGGGAAAATATCAAAACAAAATAGAGAAGGGTAGATTAATCCTATGGAGGATCTGGTAGAACATCTTGAGAAATAAATTTGGGCATTGGGAGTAAATGCTCTTGTATGACGATTGTTGACATGTGTCCTTTTCCATCATTAGCTCTAGCCATATTACTAATGAGAAAAGACATGGATTAAAGTGCTAAACTCTGATAAATTAATGGTCATGTCTTTTTAGGGGTACCTTGTATCACCTCAGCACGTTTCACATAGTGAACAACACACTTTTCAATGCAATGAGTTTATTTAATAAAAAGGTGGCAGAGAGAATGTACTAATTCTATTCTCATAGGGTTTTTGGTATTCCCGAGGGATACAGATCTCCAATCCACATGTATCGCCTCAATGGAAGCATTTAATGGACCCACAGTAACAACATAGCCTTAACTGCATGTATGAGCAAGCAAATTAATTTCACTCAAAAGTAGATTTCTCCAAAATGAAAGGAAATTGGTCATTGTCACCAAGGAAATTCTCTACAACTTTCTCATACAGCCATGGCGAAAGCTTCAACCTCTAGTAGAAACACTATAGTTTCAAGTAGAAGGCCTAGTTATGCTAATATTTTTGGGTGAAACTCTTTTTCCAATGCCCTAGTAGTTGAGGAATGACCATTTGAATTTTGCAAGATACTGCATGATAAACGCGTCCCAAGACAGGCGGTGCAAGATGTCGCTGTCAATGTTTTCAACCCTAAGTTGTCAGCTAACCCTAAAAGTTTTAGGGAAGGTGTGTTTCAGAGGATGTTGGAGCATGAACCATCAAAGGGTTTTTCTTTTTGGCTCTAGAATTGTGGTATGCCACATTTTATGTTGCCTACCATACATCCATGCCCAGAGTTGGTCAATGAATGTGCAAAGAAATTCAATAGAACAACATAAGCCATTGAGGGAAATAGGATCAGGGTTACCGTTTCTGTTAAAGCCATATGAGATATGTTGTGTATCCCTATGACCTGGGGTGCTGAACCTTTTGATGAAGAATGGATGGATACCTTCAAGGAAGAAATGGCCAGGCAAACAAACTTTTATGGGGATGAGGCAAAGGAAAGGCCAGAAAGAGGTCATCTTCTCTTTTCTCTTTTACACAAGAAATTCAAGAAGGAAACACAGTCTGTATTCTTGATGTTGGCTTGGATTTTCAGCCTTGATAACGATGAGCAAGTCAAACCTTTTCAGTTTGGCCTAGCTTTTGTGCTCAAAAGGGAAAGGTGCAAGAGTTACTATGATTTTGTAGAAGTGATAGCTGGAAACATGCTAGAGCAACTGAAAAATTACAGTACTGAGTCTAAATTCATGCATTCTTCTATCTTGGCTCATTTAATTTTGCATCAAAATTTTGAGTAGTTGGGGAGAAATGTACCAGTGTCTAGGTTAGATCAAAGAGGCTGTCTCCAGCCGATTTTTGTGTGGACCCATGTTCTTTCTAGAACAAGGGATTATTATTGGTTTGTAGATCACTTTCTGAGGCTGGTGCTTTAAGATTTGTCACCTTGTTCTATTAGTTGTTTCTCTCTAGATTTCATACAATGGATTGAAAATTCACCTACCATAATGGATTATTTCCTAGGCGAGAATTTTACATTCATTAGATTTCACAGTTTTACCAGGGATCCTTTCCAACTCCAAAAATTTGTAATAGATAGAGTTTTTGCATTGGAGGCTTGTCGTTAGGTGACTATTGTTGAAAAAATCTACAGCGCCAGAAGAAACAAAATGAAGATATATCTGCTTCCCCTCATAATTGCTAAAAGTTAGGTAATATTGAATAAGCAGAAGGCCAAGGATGAAATCACAAATTTGTTGGCAGCCTTAGGATTGGTCCTCATTTCTAACAAGTGGGACTATAACTCGGATAGGGTTTACACATTGAAACACAAAATTCAAGAATATTTCAAGAGGAAGAATCTGACTCAAGAAGGTGTGAATGTATACATTGATTTGGCTCGCATTCCATTCCAACAACCAAAATGGTTAAATTTCTATGAACCGAAATAGAGTACTAGAGGAACCTCCCAATGGGAAAATCCCTCAATGCACAACTCAAGCATAGGGGATGGATGGAATAGAAAAAGTAAAACTTCTAGAGATTTCGACAAGAGATGAGGTGCCAAGGAACCCTGTTTGGAAATTTTCAGCCACTTGATGATGAATTCGAGGAAATATATGATAAAGAGGATGATTTTGACAACAATCCAAAGATGAGCCATGAAATTGATGAAGAATAAGTTTCATATTGGACTTCTTGGCCTCAGGAATCTGACAGTCAAAGAGACTCAAGGCAAAGGGATTCACAAGCTCTATCCTCCCCTAGTGCTTGAAGTAAAGGGAAAAGGACCCAACAGTCTCTAAGAGGGTCCGCCGTGATCGTTGAAGGCCAAGTTTTGGAAGGATCAACTACTAGAGGATAGAGATGTACTAGTCCTGGCCATGCAAAGAGAAGATGGATCCAAGATCTAGGTTCCCCTAACATGCCGGCTTGACATGAAGAAGAAGTAGAGTCTGTCCTATGAAGTGTTCAGACTACGGTGGCTCAGGAAAGTTTTGCTCCACCTCTTCTTCCTATTTTTACATCTTTGGTTAATCCCCTACCTCCTCCCATGGAAAGGAATCCTCCTTCCTTAGACCCTGATTTGATAATCATGAATGCACCCCCTACCATTTTCAATGAATCTGTTGAAGCTACCTTGTGCACTGAAAGAGCATCATCTACTATGGCCACAATTGATTCTTTAATCGCCCTGTCAAGGGCCCCCATTGAAACAACTAAGACCCCCACTTTATCCATCACTCTCGGTCCATCTACTACAAAGAATGCACCTATCCATCAGCATGTTTCCCTGTTCACTCCAACTAGTTTTTCCCCTGCTCAATTTGGTGTCCCACCTTTTTCTATGATAATGCTACCTTTTGCATCCCCACATGCTTAGACATCCAAAGTTTCCCCTTATGTCACCCTTTTTGGATTGCCTCGTAGTGCTTCCATTTCAACACAAAGCATTGATGTCTCTCAAACTCTTCAAGGTCATTTTGATGCTACCAAGCAGGCCCGACAGGACAAAAAGCAAAAAATATTGTTAAAGAATACTAAATTGCCCGCCACTAAGAAAATTGAAGCTTGCTTCAATGAAGAGCGGAACTATCTGTTGATCACTACCATGAAGCCACTTTTTTCCAAGCTTGAAGGGAAAATGCAAATGGAGGACTACGAAATTCATGCCATGGGCCTGGACTTGAATGAGACTCGTCCATGTGACAAGGTGGTCATAGCAAAGGTCACTTAGAAAGTGGTATATGCTGACTATGAAAGGTTGGACAAGAAATTGAAGAAGCGCGATGTAGAGTTGGAAAATGTGAAGGAAATAGTGAGCATACTGTAGAACAAGATCTAATCCAGAGAAGCTGAAATGACCCGTGTAAGGAAAATTCAAGGCCAACAAGGAGAAACATCTAAGATTCTTACTAAAGCTTAGAGTGAAAAAGTTCAGCTTTGTGCTGAAATTGAAAATATTAAAAGAGAGTTGGACGATGTCTGATCTCAAATTTCCAATGATCTTTAGAAATCTCAAGTGGAAGCAGAAGAGTCAAGATAAGAGATTGAAAGGATGAGCTCAGAATTGAAAAATTCCCTCATAGAGAGAAGTCAAATGGAGAAAAGCGCAAGAGCAAGAGATGCTTAGTTTAACTAGGAGCTAGTTGCTGCATGAGGATCTGGAACCCTCTCGATAATAAAGAAGTTGATATCCATACATTGGGAGCGGATCATAGTTGGCATTGTCATTCTTGGGCCCACTCTACAATTCTTAAGAGATGTTTAGGAATTGAATGGAAAGGTTGGCCCAATGGCTTATCACTTTATGCATAAATGCTCACCTTGAGTGGTAGAATCCCATAGCTTCATTTCCAAGTTATGCATAGCCACTGATAAGGCTCTAAGTAGTGTGGGGATTCCTGATTGTTGGGTCACCTCCATCAAAGCTAATGTGATCATCAACTGCCACAAGCTTGCGGTGAAGTGTAAAGAATGTCAGATGACACTGAATAAGTGGGTCATCAAGATCAAGGACTTTAGTGTCTTGGTTAACTTTGGGCTACCTCCTCTTCTTTCACTAGATGAAGATGTGCTGATAGTTGAGCAAGTCATGGATACAATCTGACACAAGATCTGGGCCTTTGTGGAACTCCTAGGTCTGAGTATAATGCCCATGGTTGATGATGTTCAACGTGAGATTTATCCTCTTTCTCGACTCCATTATCACCTTGGAGCGGTTTCTTCCAAATGGGGATTGGTCTCTTTCAAAGTAGTTTTCGAGCTAAAGCAAGCATATAGGAATATTCGCACTCTCGTCCTACCAACTAATGCAAACTGGGAGGCGCAACATTCCACTCTTTTCAAACTCCAAAAATTACCAGAGGCCTGGGTTCGTTCCTTCGCAAGCAAAGACACCTTGTGAGTCGCCAGAACTATGAAGTATTTTTTTCCTTGATCAATTTGATTTTTTGCTTGTTTAATGTTTTCAGTTTTGGATGTTCCCATGCTCAAGTAGAGTTATCAAAAAGGTGTGCAATGCGCCACGAGGTGGTTGCACAGTTTTTGTTTTTCACCTTCCTTTCAAGAGAGAGTCGGGACATGTATTGGATCGTTAGAGACTTTCTAAGGAGCTATATTTCTTAGCTTGAAAGTTTCTGCTTTTTGACACGTCATCTTTTTGCTATGGGTGGATTGCGCTTCTTATGGAGCAATATCTTTTGGGAGTTTTTTGAAGCTTGTTGGCCTTTTTGTTTTCTTGGTTTTTGGGATGGAAGCTTTGAGTCGGTGCAATTGGGTGATGTTATTGGTCAACTGGATCTTTTTGCCAGGCTATGTTTTTAGGACTTGATCATTTATGAGCCTCTATCATTGCTAAATATCTGAAAAGCATTAATGTGGCCACTGAGAATTGATGAGAAAATATTGTTATGACCTAATCAAGAATCGATGATCAGATTGTCTGTAATCAAAAGACAACACCTAGTAATGATTACTTCTATGTTGTGGCAACATTTTCTTCTTTCTGCAACTATAAAAGAAGGGCGGCGACACTTGAAAGGGTTGGATTCCAAGTTTCAATTTCCTTTGTCAAGGAAAAGTTTCTTTAGTTTTCTTAGGATATAGAACTATTTTCAGAAGTAAAGTTGCATAACTACTTTTCTCTAGCATGTTATATCCTTTAAGGCTTAAACTATTGTCAGATTGGCATCTGACCTATGTTTTAAAGTTAGTTTGATATTTAAAGCATGAACCATTAAGAAGAAATTGTTGAGACTATGCATGTATGGCCTTTATCAAGCTTTCTTTCTTTATGTTTTCATTCTGAATGAAACATGGTGTCTTGCAAGCCGAATTTGAATAGTTCAAGTAGCTGATTTCCATGTTGTATACTCGTGTGGTAGAAGAATAACTTTTGAAAACTAGATTATGTCATTGGACTTCTCTATTTTTTTGAAAGGTTGTTAATTATTATATTATGTTGTATTAGGAGGAAGTGTTAATGTAATTTCTAAATGTTTTTCTTGTTACCCTTAGAAATATTTATGATTGATCGAATCTTAATGAACATTTCCAGCAGAAAGATTTGAAAGTCTGCACTGTGCTTGTTGTTAGCCTTTGTTGTTCATTCTCTTTCAAACCATGAAGGGTTGTGGAATTCTGTGTCTAATTATATCAATTATAGGAATGGTTGGGTTTTGAAATGTTGTAAAAGCATTGGCGCTTCGCCATTTTTATGTTTTAATTTAAATTTCCGTCTACACTTTTCTCCCATAGACATTCAAATTTGACCACCCCCATATGGTTAAATTCACCCCCTTTATTTTTCTATCCCACATCCCTCATCTGCATTAATTAAATAATTTATTATTTAATTAATATTCCCCTTTCTCTAATGTCCCTAAGGTATTTAATTAAATAATTAAATACTTTATCCTTTGTCCCCTTTCCTCTCTAAATTAAATAAATATCCTAATTTATTTAATTTAGTCATTTTCCTTTTATGAATTTAAATCAATTTTAAATTCATCATTTTTCTTTATCCTTGTGACATCCTCCATAATTCCTCTTTAATCTAGATTAATTTAATTAATCTACGATTAAGATGTGCACACCCCTAATCAGGATTAGTGTGACATCCTCCATAATTCCCCACTTGCCCTTAATTCTCCATTAGCCTACTTAATCCCTTGTTTGCACAACCCTAATTACTTGATTAGGTCAACCTAATCCTTATGCCATTTATGGCATACCCCCAAGTCAACCTTCATTAATTGCTTTCTCCTTTTGGAGAATGCAACCCATTCCCCATGTGAATTTAAAATTCACATTTATTCTCCCTAAGTCTTTTAAGGAATTTTTTAATTCCTCCCCTCTTCCCCATGTGGATATTTGTGGAATTTTAAATTCCTCATACATCCCATCACCCACATAGAGACAAGGACCTTCTTTATGAGGAGATATTGTCCCAATCCCTAGGTACCATAATGTACCTCCACCTCACCTCCCTTTTGACACCTCATCTACCACATGGAAAGATATAAGGGCTTGTGAGTCCTCAACTCACCCTAGCCCTTGATCTTGTCCATGGTGGCCTCATCTTGACCCTTCATTTTTTAGGGGCATTTCTCCTAAAATTAGAGGATTTTTCCCTCATTTGGAATCAACACACATTTGCACTGTAACTCTCAAGCACTCATCCAAGCTAGGAACCTCCATTGTTGTAGCTTCATTTACATCCATCTTGTGCATCCATTGCAATACCCACTTGCATCATTGCATTACTCATCCTCCCACGATCATTTAGAGCTAGGTTGCATGCTATTTTCCATCCGAAGGAGCACACATTTGAACAAATCAATAGGGCCAACCAACTCATCAACTTGGACAAGGTAACACAGTTCTATTTATCTTTTGTTTTGTTAAAGTTGAACTAGGCTAATCATTGAGGTGTTGTTTGTGCTTTCCTTGTTTGCATCTCGTTTGTTTGCATTTTAGACTAGGAATTCACCAACACACATTTCTAGCATGCTCGATGGGATCCACGTCATAGGTCTATACTTTCACATTTGTTGTTGTTTCATGTTTTGCAAGTTTAGATTTTACACCGAGGGGTGAATCCACCCTGACAGGTGAACTTTCCAGTTACAGAGGTGAGTCTGTAGACAACAAAGGCGAAATGAAATTTTCCCTTTTGTGAAAAGGGGTGAATCTGAAACTAAAGGTGAAGTTGCTTGTAGAAGAGGAAAACTTGTAGTGGTCTTCGGGAAATAGGCGAGAGTGATCAAATTACAGAGGCGAAATTGAATTCACCTATCTTCTAGAATAGGCGATACCAAATTTTCCTACCTTCCAAGAACAAACAATTTTAATCTGAAGAAACAGGCGATTTTGCCTCACATAGAGGCTAATTTGAGGTACTCCCGAAACTTAAGTTTTCAATTTCTAGCTTCGATTTGCTTTTAGTTTTGGGTACTGACCTGCTAGCTCATCTATTTGTTAGTGTGGTATTTCACTAACGATTTGTGCAATGATTGTCTCTCGTTTGTCCAATATCGGTGGTGAAAATTACTGAGGTATTTTCTATAGAACAATCAGTCGAAGACCCCTTTAGGTAGTTTGTCTGTTGATTTTAATACTAGCTAGGCACACATAGATTAATTAAAGGGTCAATATAAATTTTTTGTTGTGCTTGAGAGTAGACTATTGACGTATCCAATTCCCTTGTGCCTTTCGGCGATCTTGGGTGACAAGAAATCATAGTTTTCTCTAGTCCAGTCCAGTATACCCAGGAGGTGCTAGTGTGTCTAAGCTCTCCCCTTGTGCTACGTGTGAGCCTAGGGACTAGCTGAAGCATCTAGTATCTTCTTCCCTTAGTAGGAATTTCCTAGTATTTCATCACCCGGGGGATGATCCAAACCACGTGTTACCAATGGGGTATATAAAGGCGAGAGAGCTAAAGTTGTACCTCAATCCAGTCATGTCGTGTTTAGCGAAGCGTCAAAGCTAGGGTGATACCTAGATAAGATATGTAGGGTTAGTCTGAGTTTCCAGTACCTTGCTGGGGCTCCCGATCCATGCTTGTGACGGGTTGGTGTTCACGGTTGTGCCTCACATACCTAGCATATATTGAGGATGCATGAGATAGCCTTGTTCAGCCTAGATAGAGACCCGTGTTTTAGTCATGGCTTGGTGTAGTGTAGGGGATGCACACTATACCCCAAAGTTACTCACCACGTACTCTCTTTGGTTGAGATAGAAATCCTCGTGGTGGACTACAATTGTCCTCAAGAGAGAGTGTGAAGGTGAGCCCATGGCATCTATTGATGACCCTATGTCATTGGAATGCTAGCTATCCACCTTCGTGAGAAAGGGTGATCTAGAGAACCACCCTAGTATCATGAAGTATTAACCTTGGGTTGTCCGCCCAAAGTGGTGGGCCTACATCAAGTTTATAAACCCTTCATACTAATTTTAGGATTGTGCTTCTTGGCATGTCTTTATTGTGTGATACCAGTGCTTTTATTTTTAGTTGAGTCATTCTAGCCCTTTTGTCTATTATTTTCCATGTTCATTGTCCTTTGCCACAGTCATCCCTTTCCCTCAGAGGAAAATTTACTTCTCACAAAGGAAAATTTGCACTGTGGACAGGTGATTTTTCCCTGCAAAAGGGCGATTCTGTGTCCGAGTCTAGTCTAGGTCATCCCTTTAGGTGATTTTGTCTATGTCAGAGGTGAATTTTCCTATGGGTCCCTTCTTAGGTGACCCTATTTTTTATTGTTCCCTAGAATAGGTGAGTCTTCCCAACCTTTAGGTGAGTCTGCATCAATTTTCATCTATCAAATTCGCCTGTTTTCCATAGAATAGGAAAAATTTTCCTATCCTGGGGTGAACCTGTTGTCCACAGGATTGATCCTAGTTTTAGTTGGATTCATCCCATTTGTTTATCTCTTAGGATAGGTGAACCTATTGTCTACAAGGGTGAATCTATTTTCACTTGTGTCTTCCCCGTTCGTACGAGTCAGGATTTAGGCGAATATGTTTGTCTGATAGGCGATCCTGTTTTTAGGCGAGTTCATTCCTTGTCCATAAAGTTCAAGAAATAGGTGAATTTTTCATCTTTGTTAGGCGATTTTCCAAATCGATTCCACCTGTTCCCCTATTCTCTTCTCATGTTTTAGGCAATCTTGATTTAATTAAAGGTGATTTTGTTAGAGTTTAGGTGAACCTGCCCAGAGATAGGTGAATTTGCATCTCGACTTAGCCTATTTATTGTGTGTACTCCAGAGATAGGTGAAATTGAATCCTGAGTTTTCTAGTTTCTTGTTTGTCCTTAAGACATAGGCGAATTTGAGTCCCTAGAATAGGCAATTTTTCCAAACACAGAGGTAATTTTTCTCCCCTTAAATAGGTGAAGTTGTAAAATAGAGAGGAAAATTTGTGCAACACAGAGGTGTATGTGTTGCCCATACAAATTCCAAAGAGTGAATCCTCTTGGCCACTAAAATCCTATCATTTTTTGAGTCCTTTGTTGCTATCAATTTTTTTTATCATTATTTGTCTATTCGTAATCATCAATTTAGTTCATCTACATTTTTCAAAAGTCATCCATAAATCAATCAAATCATATAAATGCATCTTAGAACATCCCTAGGTTTCATATCCATCATTGGTTCATCAATCCCAATCCCCTAGGCTATGTTTTAAAGTTCTTTATCCAAGTTGGATTAGGTGCTTGATCCCGATTGTCATCATCCACACCTGCTTAGGATTGTCATCTGTCTTGAGTCAGTAATTATCCATAACCAAATCAATCCGCTTCCATCTTGAGGTAGATTCGGTTTCATAATCATCCTTTTCCTCCTCTAATCTGATCGTCAACACCTCACGTCACCTAGTTTGATCTCTAAACTTGGTTTATAATTCATCTCATCATCCTATCCAATTAATCATCCAATCCAAACAATCATCTCATCCCATCAATCAATCTAATTGAATCCAATTGCATCCCCTATCCAATCATTTGATCAATAAATCCATCATCTTGTCTAATCAATCCTTTAGTCTTCACCTAGATCCCTCATTTAAGTGCATCCTATGGCATAACATCATCTTAGTCCCCTTGGTAGTTTTGCATTTTCATGCTCGTTACCACCTGAATGCAAGTAGAGAAACTCATGGAAAAACAACAGGCTCAAGGTACCCAGCCTCACATCCCTCAGGATCCCGATAACAATGGCTCATCACAATCCAATACCAAGGCTCATAACACTTCGCTTTTTGGTGATGAGAGCATGGCCAATCAATCTAAGGTCACAATTGATGAATACCTTAGTAATCCCACCAATGTCCAAATGATAGATTTTCTCCTTAATGAGTGTGGGGATAAAATCCTTGCCACCTTACTCTTGAAGGGAGTCAAACCACCACCTAAAATTGACCTATCCAAATACATCAACATCACACCCCCTGTAGTGTCTCAAGACCCTTATAATTCACAGAACATTCCAAGAAATTGCTACACCTTTGAGGGTCCTCCTATGGATAATTGGTATCAACCTTGATTTGGAAGCGCCATGCTCTATCAAATCACATACCCTCCTCGGGTTCCAATTTTAGTTATGGGAGCACCAAACACCCCTCAAGATCCCAATCCTAATGATCCCCTTGCCTTTGGTATGCCACAAAATCTCCCACATCTACCAACCATGCCCATTCCACAGAGCTCAACTCCCATACCATCTACACCACCTCTTCCACCTAACCAACCAAGTCAACCACCAATGAATGTTGGAGGAAATACTTTTCTTGCACTTTCTCCACCTCCTAGATCTACACCTACATCCAACCTACCACTGCCACCTTTCACATCTTAGCAACCACCTCAAGGCAACATCCCATCCTTTCAGTAGCCTCCAGTTAACTTGTAGTAGGTCATCCGATCACAACCACCTCACCAATAGGCGACACAACATACAGTCGTTCCCACACAACCTCCACATCAGGAAAGACAGGATACTTCATAGACTCAGCAACAACCATAAGGTGTTCCAATACTGACCCCTTATCAAATTTCATCTCATCAATTACCTCCTCACCAACCACAAGTTCGCCAGCAACATCACATTCCATCTCATCAAAAATCACCACACTACCAACAACCTCCTCAACACACCCAAATCCTGACACAAACGAAAAGAAATCCCCTTGCTTAATACCTTTACCATCCATCAAGTATGTATGCCGCTTTCGCAACCCCATCCACTCCTAAGCCCAATCTCGATTATTAGAATCCTCAACAATCCCAACCACCACCATCTAACACAAATCCCTAGCAATCACAATCCAATCCTTATTACCAAACATCCAATCTACAATAGCCTCCATATGCTACCCAACAAACAAATGTTGCTTGTAATTATTAGTTTAATTTGTATTATGCCCAGCAGCAACCGCCATACCAATAGGGTGCTTCCACCTCTTCATATTACTAGAAACAACCACCATACCAATAGGGTGCTTCCACCTTGTCATATTACCAAGCCCCTCTGCCATATCAACAAGGTGCTTCCATCTCATATTATCAAACACCTCCGCCATATCAGCAAGGGGCCTCTTCTTCATATTATCAAAATTTGTCATCCTATCATCAATCTTATGTCAATCCACAACCACAACCCACCTATACCAATCAGTATCAGAAAATGCCTCCATATATGCCTCCACTAGCATACGATTAAACCACTTCAGCCCCATCCTCATTCTACCAACACTATGCTCCTTATAATCAATCCAATCCATCCAATTTTCCTCCCTTGACACCTTCCAATAAGGAATGGGAAGAGGTGAAAGCCAGATTGAAAGACTTGCAAGCAGGGACCTCCAAAAAGTCTTTCAAGTTTAAAGAGATTTGTCCCTATCCATTTGATCCCTCGATCTCACTTGTTCCTTTTTCAAAGCATTTCGAAATGCCAAATTTTGAAAATTACAAAGGAACGAAAGACCCAAAGAACCACCTCCAAGAATTCTACTCACATTGTCAAGAAGTCTTGCACAATGACAATTATCTCTTGTAGTTATTCCCTAGGAGTCTAACGAGGGTGGCTTTGGATTGGTTTATGGCTCTTCCAAAGGGATCAATCTCTTCTTTTGTGAACCTTTCAGAGAAATTGGTTACCCAATTCTCCTTCAATTTGGAGAAGGATATTGATACTCTAGATATTCTGAAAGAGAAACAACGTGAGGGAGAGACCTTCGCAAGCTACCTCCAAAGGTGGCATGCTTTAGTTGGTTAGATGAAATCCCAGCTCAATGAGAAGGGCATGGTCACTCTTTTCATGGAAAAATCTCATGCAGATATGGCACATAACCTCAATCTTCACTATGTCACAACCTTTGTAGAGGTCATAGAAAAGGGTCCTATCATTGAGAGAGCACTCATTGCTAAGGGACAGATCAAAATTTCTTGATAATTTTAACTTGTCCAGTGATAAGTCTTGCTATTGGAACAAAAACAAGAATGTTGTCAATGATGGTTTCATTGACACCAAACATGTCCAGGTAGCTAACACTTCCCAAAGATCACAATATTTTCCTAATCAACCATCAGTTTCTAATATCATATCAGTGCCACAAGGGGTACCTCATCCTCCTCAATAGTCCAATCAACAAAATTAGGGGAACAATAAACACAGTCCAATCAACAAAATTAGGGGAACAATAAACACACTTTCACTCCATTGGGAGAATCATTAAGTGTTGTCTTCAATATAATCCTCCAAGCGAGCTATCCAGTCACCTATCCTATGACCAAACCTTTCAATGAGTCTAAACCAAAGCCTGCCTGGTATAAAGAAAACAAATATTGTGATTTTCACAAAATTAAGGGTCATTCCACAAAAAAATGGTAAGGATTAAAAACCTACATCCGGGATCTTATAGATCAAGGTGATATCCAAGTGGATTCCAATCAGGCCCCATCGTCTAATGCTCAGCTTCAGATATATCAAAATGCTTTCTTGAAACATAATCAAGGTTCTAGTATGTCCAATGCTAACCCTGGGCCAAGCAATAATAATAACCAGAGTAACAACACATATAATGTCAACTATAAGAATGTGCCTTATAACTATGATGGCATCATCATGTACATTA